>CM052284.1:4273222-4308194 GCA_028455765.1 Lasioglossum oenotherae | reverse complement strand
GAAGAACATCGATTTCTTCGAGACAGCTCGCAAAAACAGGAAATACACATTTACGCAAGAAAATTCACTGGAAAAGGAGATAGATAAATGTGCAATGTGTAGTTTGAAATTCTATAAAAGTCATACTCGCGTGCTGGCTGGCATGATTGTAGTTGTCCGCGTGCATAGTTTCCACGATATTCGAGCCATTGCTGAAACGATATGCACACTCGTAGTTACGTAGAATCGAGAATGGTAAGAAAGTGAATTTTGATGATTAATTACTAATGAGAAAGAAAAAAGAGAAAAGAAGTTCAGAATGAAGAGTACCATGAATGTTTGATGCTACCTCCAGATAGGTATTGACTTTAGTGGATACCGGTCGGAAGTACGTAATTTGCGCCAATTTATAGTGGAAGTGGGACCGCGTGAAAGAATAATGCTACCGAGGTGTAGTCGCGTCTTATCACAAACTTTCCATACAGTCAGTATTCTAACGTTCAACGAGATGGAGGAGTTTCGGAAGAACTTCAGTCTATACTCTTCTGTGTTGTGCTTTACTGCGCTATGGCCTTACGACGAATCTCTACTAGGAAAGATTCAGAGGGTCACGATTTCTGTGTTTTATCTTAGTCTCTTAGCGATACAGGTAATTATGATTTGATTATTTATTAGATTTGTGCCATTGGAGTGATTGGAGACATTTCCACATTTTAATTATGAAGAATTTATGTCGAACGCGACACGAAAATGGCAAAACCTCGTCAGTGTTACTACAATTTTCGAAAAGGTTTATAGAATAGTTGACCTTGATGGTTTTTGTCGTTTTTTTTACACGATTCTGTCAGTCGCTGGTAACGTGAGTCTCTATCTAAACGAACCAATCTCACCTTAAATTTTCTGAATCTGAAATATCGGCGTTGCTAAAAAACAGTAGTTTTCTAGCACCATCTGCCAAAATAGAGGGGCCAGTTAGCGACCTTTTTAAGACAGCAACACGGGAAGTTACCAGCTAGATACTCCAGCATTGCCGATTTTACTGCTACAATGTTGCCCTTTTCAGTTTGTTCTAAGTTAGCCAGTCACCTTCCCGTTTCATGTAAAATTAGTATCCACCGTTATCCTGGTTATTTGTTCAGATATCGACGCTAAGATGGGTAGAAAAATCACTGTACAATATACTGATGATGTTATCGTTCACTTGCCCAATGACACTGTATTTTCTACGGTACGTTAGCTTTGCGGTCAACCGTCCATTAGTAAGTTACAGAACACGTTCACTATTGTTTAGTAATATTAATGTTATTATTATATTCCTTATACAACACACAACTTGTGTAATCTTGACATCTCGTTATATGTCCTCTTATATGTATGTAGATGAGAGCTGTATTCGATAGTTTTTCAAGCGATTATAGCGTGACGAAAGATCCTGTCGAATTGGACATATTCACGAGGCAAATAAAAGGAGCGAAACGCGTGATCTTAGCATTTTTAGGTATTGATACTGAACAGATTTTTTATAAAATTTCATATGTATGACCATGAGTTGTCTTGCCTTGGTCCCAAAGATATGTCCATCGCAGTAATCAATTAATGAAACCCTGAATTCCAGGCCTAACGGTTGTACTAATAGGATACATGTCTGTGTTAGTACTGATTCCCACAATACTACGCCTTGGTACGCAACTCCAATATCTACGCATATTCGGATTCTTCTATCCTGAGATAAACCGGCAAACTGATGGGGTTAGCATTTTTTTCGTATTCGTTAACGCGATGGGTCTCCTATCGATAGCAGGCACGGAATCGGCCGTCGCTGTGATGTCTGCCTATGTGTGTTCACTGCTTGAAATTGCCAGGTATCTTGGAACTATATCTCCAAACTTATGTTCAGCCATCTCACTTTCACTTGTACCATACGGACCTCATAGGAATGATGATTTGCATCGGTGATCACTTGCCCCAGTAAACAAAATGCTCGATTTTGGACGGCACTTGCGTCGGCAGAATTATAGCTTTCTGCTGACAGAAAGAGCGGGCAGCAGCTCGGGCAGTACTGATTCTGCGTCGCACTAATACTAGTGCCACAGACGAGGTACCTCGCCTGTGTTAGTTATAGTGTTAGTATAACGCCATTCGCCACATTAGTTCGAACGTGCAGCCCTCTTGCGAGGGTAGAATTGTGGGCAGTACTGCCCGAGAAGTTGACCGCAGCTTGTACCGACTCGCCGTGCCAGCATAAATAAAAATAAATGAATAAATATCGCTTTATGCTGGCATGGTGCGCTGTCCAAAATTCAGCATAGTCCAAGCATCCTGAGCTTCGAGCGCGTTCTGCCAGCGCAATACTTGCTACCTGCTGACATCGTAGGATTGCAGGCTGGGCTCGATTTCTGCTTGAGGCAGGCCTGGCTGACTGGGTTATTGCACTACTAAGTACTTCTTTGCTCCGGGGCATGAATATCGTCATAAATTGCTATTATGTGGTCGCAGAACCACATTTTCTTTATCTTGGGAGATGCAATTCTTGCTTGAAGCTGAAGATCTGAGGCTGATCGACTGACTTGAACTAATAGGCTGCCTTAGTAATAGGAAGAGCTAGGCATAGAGGTCTTTCCATAGAGGTCTTACTAGTCCTATGGGGGGGGGGGGGAGGAGGTCAATAGAGCTTCCTCTAAGCTTAGGGTGGTGTGGAGAGAAGTGAGGGAGCTCCATAGAGGCCTGTCCAGGTCCTAGAGAGATCCACACCTAGCTCTACCTAGGTCTACCTAGGTCAGGCATGGCCAGAAATAGCACGTGTGCTAGAGATTCTCAGGGAATACCCGTGGAATACAATCCCCGTGGCGGTCATAGTGGTCGGAGCAACTACGGCCGCGAAGGGGATTGAGACGCGCGGCCGGGAGAAGGGCGGGTATTCCCTGAGAATCCCTAGCACATGTGCTATTTCTGGCCATGCCTGACCTAGGCCATGTAAGTCCTCTAACAAGGAGAACCCCCGCTCTGTCCCTCACGGATTTTGTACAGACTTTACAGAGTTATAGATCTCGTTCCCCTGATTACGAAAATACCCCATTATAGGGGCAGACACTCAATAGTTTTCGAGATATTTGCAATTAAAGTTTCATAACCGTAAAATATATATAGTTCAGATTTCTACCAAGCAATGGTGTGGCGTAACAGCAGCGAGCTGAACTGTTACGCTGCAGGCCCGGGTTCGAATCCCCTTTGTGGTAAATTATTTTTTATTGTTTTTCTTTTTAATGGAAAATGCATTTTCAATGTTAGATAAATTTTAAATAAAATATTTTTATTCGCTAAAGGACTAATTGAAAATGATATTACTTTATAGAAGAAACACTAGATCTATTACTACATATACAAAAGATAATAATTATAAAACAATAATAATATTAGAATAATAATACATAACAAACAACAAATATAAATATAAATACAAATACGAAATAGAATAAATGCAATGAATAGTAATCAGAGCGGTTAATGTGGCTTGCCATCACGCTTCCTGTAGTTTGTATAATATAAACAATATACGTTACGTAGAATAAATATAGAAATCAAATATAATACTTATAATTTTTGTTATGTGTAAAATTAGTACTTATTTGTAAAAGACAGTAATGTTACTCGACGAAGATTTCGGTGTAGAGATTTATCGGCTTCGATCTGGCAACGGGCTATGGGGCTCGCGCTCTTCAGAACTTTCTGTAAACTGTTTACGTTATCGTGAGATTTGATACTAGCTCTGCCTCGAAATGCATCTTTCGTTCATCAGTCAGTTTCTTTCTATAGTCGTAGCATTTTGTGTTTTGTATTTTTCATATTTATTCCATTTTGTATTTTGTATGTGTACTTATATTTATATTTGTTGTTTTTTTATGTATTATTCTAATATTATTATTGTTTTATAATTATTATCTTTTGTATATGTAGTAATAGATCTAGTGTTTCTTCTATAAAATAATAAGTATCATTTTCAATTAGTCCTTTAGCGAATAAAAATATTTTATTTAAAATTTATTTAATACTGAAAATGCATTTTCCATGAAAAAAAACTATAAAAAATAATTTACCACGAAGGGATTCGAACCCGGGCTTGCGGCGTAACAGTTCATCTCGCTGCTGTTACGCCACACCATTGCTTGGTAAAAATCTGAACCAAACTGATACTTTACGGTTATGAAACTTTAATTGCAAATATCTCGAAAACTATTGAGTGTCTGCCCCTATAATGGGGTATTTTCGTAATCAGGGGAACGAGATCTATAACTCTGTAAAGTCTGAACAAAATCCGTGAGGGACAGAGCGGGGGTTCTCCTTGTAAGTCCTAACGAAGTCTATAAAGGTCTCTCTAGTTCTTCCAATAGTCACCTTTTGTGCCTCCCATAACCATAGCCATAATCGTAGCATTCCTCGTTTTCTTAGCGTCTGGTGAAGCATGAGCTTCACTGTTAAATACCGTAGGTTCCGGATACCGTGTTATAAGAGGTTTGAATGTATGTTAATTGGTTTCAGTTACCGAGTTGAGGTAGCAATCGACAGTGTGGTACACTCAAATACATCAGAGCTAATACAAGTACGACCAGTTGTGGAACTACACAAACGAGCTGCTGCGTTGGTATCTTCATCCAGATATTGCAACATTACTGTTTATTTCATTGTATTTTGTATTACAACTTTTATATCTTTTTCACTTTGCAACGATTAATGATCGACGCTGACAACTGAAACGTTGGAAATTCGTTAATATAGCATGGTCGATAATATCTTGAACAACCTGATGGTGTCGTATTTAATAGCGATTCTCGGAGTTGTCATTTCGTTCGCTGTGAACTTATACCGTGTAAGCATCACAGAAAGCATTCGCGAATTAATCGGCGGCAAAGCACTGTAACGAAACAATTTCTATTTTGTACATATGCGAAGCTGCTTTTGGCAGTACAGAATCCGCAAGATTTCGCGAATCTGTTTTTCTCCGTCAACGACGTTCTGTTACACTTTGTCATCATGTACTTGACCAATTTAAGTGGACAGAGAGTGTTAAACACTAGCTCGTACATTTCCAATAATATGTGAGTCTAACAGTTTAAACATGTAATTCATTTTTCATATATGACAGATAAGTAATCACTGTTCTATGAAAATAGATGCAATTCGGCATGGTACTGTATCCCGTTACGATCACAGAAAATATTATTATTTATGCTGATGAGAAGTATGAAAGAAATGCGCTGTAACTTGGGGTGTTTGTACGATCTGGGTTACGAGGGTTTCTCGATGGTAATTACCTGCGTCTAGTTAACAGAGTAACAAATCCACGGATCAGGTCAGGAAAAGAAACCTATGATATTTCTTTTTGCAGATGATGAGCACATCTTTCTCATATTTCACTGTTATGTGCTCGACCCAGTGAAAACGAAACGTTGACCAACAGGCGACTCCTCTAGAGATAAGTATGGAATTATTGGTATTATGCAACGAGACACAACAGATCCTGAGCACATCCTGAAGAGAAGCACTTGTGTCAATTGTACTAATTAATAAAGAAATCTATTTTTGCCTTTTGATATTGTTCCAAAAGATTCATTTACTTAGACTCCCCAGTCAGCAAAAATGCTAGATTCTGGCCATGCCACAAAAGATCACGTGGGTTAGTATTCTTGCCTCGACACCATCCCGGCACAAGTTGTCCTCGGCACAATGCTGGCTGCTCGGTCCATTTTAAGAGGATTTTAAGAGGAGACTGAGCGTCCGGCCAGTATAATGCCCGTTAGGTGGTTTCCGCACGCTGGACTCGAGATGTGCCACGACAGGCCTGGTTGACTGGGTCTAATAATAAAACATATTTCTGCCCAGATCTTAAAATATGCATTTGCAAAAACATCCGGAGTCTACTAATCACCTCGTCAGCCAGGCCTGCCTACAGCAGATATCGAGCCCATCTGCCGGGCAGAATCCAGGAGCGGGCAGCCAGCATTATGCCCGAACAGCCTCTGCCGGTGCAGAATCCCGGTCTTTCTCCCGGCAGGGAACGCTACCTATCCGCGCATAGATACCCGTCCAAAATCAAGCATTTTGCTTACTGGGCAGAAGAATAATCGTCTACGCTGCCGCTATATGGTGGACTGTGAAGACACAGCCACAATAGAAGAAATCCGAGAATTCGAAAGAAGCTGCCTACGGACTTGTATAAGCAATACACCACTCTACAACAAAGCCGACGTCCCCTGCATAGACAACCACCTCATAAAACTGATACGTAACTGATGTGAAAACTGTTCTGCGCCTGCAAGATTTACTTCAAAGCGACAGCAAGACCAGGGGCGCCGCGTGGGTAAGTGGCGCCCATGTGCGAAAGAAATTTAGCGCCTTTTTCCGAGCATGATAATAAAATACAATCACCTTTTTTTCTTAGTTAGCAAACATATTTGTTGACTGTAGCCGAGGCTGTTATAAGCGTGGGGGGGGGGGGGACTAGCGCGGGGCCCTTAGCATTTCCTACTTCTGCTACGGGACTTAATTCGGCCCTGCCTTATAAAAAAAGCTCTTGAATTTATCTGAATAATTTTTTGTAAAAGTTCCTTATGTTTACCTCGCATATTAGCACTGTTGTCGTATGCTTCTCCTTGTAATTTTGAATGATTTATAATAAAGTCAAATAATCCTTGACCAGTAGTATCGATTACAAATTGATAGCCCAAAAAATGTTCACGTATTTCTGCGACATTTGTATCTTTATTATGATAAACAAATCTAATAATAATAGTTAACTGTTCGGTGTGACTTACGTTCAAAGTCAGCGACGGGCGCCCTTCCCGTTCATGTCTGGCGCCTCTTCGACGAAGCGCCTGTGTGCGGTGCACAACCTGCACAACCGCACGCGGCGGCCCTGAGCAAGACAATCCGCGAGAGAAGAACATCGATTTCTTCGAGACAGCTCGCAAAAACAGGAAATACATTTACGCAAGAAAATTCACTGGAAAAGGAGATAGATAAATGTGCAATGTGTAGTTTGAAATTCTATAAAAGTCATACTCGCGTGCTGGCTGGCATGATTGTAGTTGTCCGCGTGCATAGTTTCCACGATATTCGAGCCATTGCTGAAACGATATGCACACTCGCAGTTACGTAGAATCGAGAATGGTAAGAAAGTGAATTTTGATGGTTAATTATTAATGGGAAAGAATTACGAGAAACATCGCGCGTCGGTCTGAAAGAAGCGTACCATGAATGTTTAATGCTACCTCGAGACAGGTATTGACGTGAGTCGATACCGGTCAGATGTACGTAATTTGCGCCAATTTATAGCGGATGTGGGGTTGAGTGAAAGAATAATGCGACTGAGGTGTTGTCGCGTGGTATCATAAACTTTCCTTACAGACATTTTACGAGCTGGAGGAGTTTCGGAAGCACTTCCGATTATACTCCTCTGTGTTGTGCTTTACTGCGCTCTGGCCGTATGACGAGTCTCTATTAGGAAAAATTCTGAGAGTCATGCTTCCTGTGGTTTTCCTCAGCACTGTAGTGATACAGGTAATCAAGATTAAATTAGTATTAGATTTGTGCCATTGGAGACATTCCCTCCAATTTAATTATGAAGAATTCATGTCGATCGCGACACGAAAATGGCAAAACCTCGTCAGTGTTACTACGGTTTTCTACTATCATAATACCAAAACCCAATTACAAATTGTTATCGGAAAAAGTTTATAGAATAGTTGACCATGTCGGTTTTTGACGACAATTTTACGTGGTTCCCGTATTTCTTCTTTAACCCGAATGCCTCTACCATAGAATGCAACCTTTCATCTTTAATTTGATCCCTCGAACGTTTGAAAATTTCTACGGGACCACATTCTATAATAAACTCATAGAATTACGTTCAAATCTTTCGAATTTCGTGCGTCTTCCATTACGGTCCAAAATTTATCAGTTGTCGGTAACATTGTCATTTTCAGTCTGTTCTAAGTTAGCCAGCTCCCTACTCGTTACATGTAAAATTAATAATCACTGTTATCCTGGATATTTGTTTAAAACGACTGATATTCAGATATCGACGCTAAAATGGGTCGAAAAATCACTGGACAATATACTGATGATGTTATCGTTGACTTGTCCAATGACATTGTTTTTTCTACGGTACGTTGGCTTTACGCTCTACCGTCCAACAGTAAGTTACAGAACATATTAACTATCATTCAGTAATGTTAATGTAATATTTATATTCGTTAAACAACACACAACATGTGTAAGCTTAACATCTCGTTATTGTATGTCCTCCTGTATGTTGCTAGATACGAGCTATGTTCGATACTTTTACAACCGATTATAACGCGACGAAAGATCCTGCCGAATTGGAGATATTCGCGAAGCACAAATTAGATGCGCAACGCGTGTTTTTAGTATTTTTAGGTAATGATACTGAACAGATTTTTATAAAATTTCATATGTATGACGAGGAGCTGTCTTGCCTCGGTCCCAAAAATACGTCCATCGTAGAAATCAATTAATGAAACCCTGAATTCCAGGCCTAACGGCTGTACTAGTAGTGTACATCTTTGTAGTATTAGGAATAACCACAATACTACGCTCTAAACTGCAACTGATTTTGCTAGCATTCTTGTGATATTCGTTATGACAATGGGACTCCTATCGATAGCAAGCTCGGAATTAGCAATCGCTGTGACTTCTGCCTTTCTGTGTGGAACGCTTGAAATCGCCAGGTATTTTCGAACTATTTCTCCAAACTCATGTTCAGCAATTTCATTTTCGCTTGGACCTCATAGAAATGATGATTGCTCGCATGGTGTTGCAATGGGATAGTGGAAGGGGAAAAGGAGGAGAGTACATGATATCCGTTTGGATATTATTTGGCATCACTGCATGGAGGTGTTTCTAGATCCTAATGGGGGGGGGGGGGGGGGGAGAGTGCAACAGAAGTTCCTCTAGGCCTGGGGTGGTGTGGTGGAGAGTAAGGGAGCTCTAGGGACCTGTCTAGATCCTACAAGGCAGAGTTGGGCAAAATGTAATTTCATTTACAATTACAATTACTTACCAATTACTGTAATTTAAAATTGCAGAAATACAATTACATTTACATGTAATTGTAATTGATACCAATTGATAACAGTAATTGTAACTGTATAGTAATTGTGAAAGGAGTAATTACAATTACTTAACACGATTACAGTAATTGTAATTGAGTCTAACAATTACTTCAGTGTAATTTTTACACTTTACTTGCGTGTTCTTTTACACGACTAATTTTTATGTTTTGGACCATTAAACCGTTTTCTTATTATAATTATAGTCCACTTTTGCACATGTAATTGAAGATGTAATTAAATACTCATGTAATTAATTACTGGCCAACTCTGCTACAGGGGTACACACAGGTCTACCTACTGTCCGTCCAACGAGACTTGGCACAGAGAAACTCGTAGGTACCACGTGGTATTCCTACTCCGCCCTACACATCCTCCGCGATTGGCCCAATCGCTTGACGAAGACAGCAAACGAGTATCTTGAGTGCGATTGCAATAGAGCGATGTGGTGTTGCCGAGCTCCTATGACAACCGTTCCCGCCAGAACCTAAGCGCAAGAGTGGGTTCCGCAGCCGAGCGACAGGAGTGAGGTCTCGCATATCCCCCTGCACCACACTAGCAAAATCTGTGCCAACTCTCGTTGGACGAACAGTACATCCAGTGCTTCGATTGTGCCCAAATTATCTCGCGCATCCGCGGCGATTTCAGCCTCAGTAACGTAAGCTTCTCGATAAAATGGGGTTCTTTAAGCACCCCGCAGAATTTTTAAAGATTTATATGATTTGATTCTGAAAAATGAATGTATAACAAGTGTATTTGTGTATATTTTGTAACTCGTAGGACACGTCCTGGAGTCTTTTTGTCCGGTAAGATTATTTCGATACATTCCCGCCAATATAACTGCCTCAGGGCTTTGGCCGCTCTGCTACCCAATGGTAGATACGTTACTGTTTAATTTAAAATAGAAAAGGGCACAATCACAGCACTGAGTACATCATGTAAGTCCTCTAGGTTCTAAAATAGTCTACAAAGGTCTCCCTAGGTCTGGATAGTCACTTTTTGTGCCTCCCATAGCAATAACCATAGTCGTAGCGTTCCTCTTTTTCTTAGCGACTGGTGGAGCATAGGCTTCGCTATTAAATACCGTATGTTCCGTATACCGTGTTATAAGAGGTTTCAGTGTCTGTTAATTGTTTTCAGTTACCGAATTGAGCTAGCAATCAACGATGTTGTACACTCAAATATATCAAAGACAATACAAGTACAATCAATTGTGGAGCTACACAGACGAGCTGCTAAGTTGGTATCATTGTTCAGATATTGCAACAACATTGCTGTTTATTTCATTGTATTTTGTATTACAATTTTTATATCTTTTCCATCTTGCAACTATCGATGGTCGACGCTGACAACTGAAACGTTGGAAATTCGTTAATACAGCACGCTCTATGATGTGATGAACGCAATGATGGTGCCGTATTTAATAACGATTGTCGTAGTTATGATTTCGTTCGCTGTAAACTTATTCCGTGTAAGCATTACAAAAAACATTCGCGAATTAATCGGCGACAAAGCACTTCTGTCAAACAGAACGTAACGAAAGAATTTCTATTTTGTACACATACGAAGCTTTTTTTGGCAGTCCGGAAGATGGATGATTTCTTGAATGTTTTTTTCTCCTTCAACGACGTTCTAATACACTTTGTGATCGTGTATTTGAACAATTTAAGTGGACAAAGACTGATAGACACTAGCTCGACCATTTTCAATAAAATGTGAGTCGGACCGTTTAACCATGTAATTAATTTTACATATATGAGAGATAAGTAATGAAATATCATTGTTCTATGAAAACAGATGCGATTCGTCATGGTACTGTATGCCGTTACGATCACAGAAAATATTATTATTTATGCTGATGAATTAGCGATGAATTATGCTGATGAATTGCGTGAAAGAAATGCGCTGTAACCTCGCTGGTTTGTATGAATTGGGAAACGAGGGTTTCTCGGTGGTAATTAAGAGCATCTGGTTAACAGAGTAACAATCCTCGGATCGGGTCAGGAACAGTAATCTATGATCTTTCTTTTTGCAGATGATGAGCACATCTTTCTCATATTTTACTTTTATGTGCTCGACCCAGTGAAAACGAAACATTGACCAACGGTAGTGACTTTACATGGGCGGTAGTTTACATTAGCGATTAGCGATTAGTACTTCGATAAATGTTTGTGAAAAAATGATTGAGGAATAAGAAAACGATTTTTATTCACAGAACTGCGAATTTTCATGCATAATAAAAATCTTCCTTTTCAATTCTCTTAATCTTCGCGCTGTTTAAAACTGCAGCTACTCCGTGTCGTTATGAGTGTATAAAATCCGCAGTCTACTGATCGCAAATGCATTTCTCACATTTATTGCATGCACCACTCTCACATTTTGCTAACAGGATGGAGAGAGAACAGACAGAGACATCGGTTTTCACGTCTTAAATTTATTCGCCGTCTATCTGCATATACACACGTTAAATGACACCAAACGTCTACTTGGTTGTACTCGTTTAACGCTAAACACTTACTCGCTTGCCTCGCGTTTAGTTAAAATACTTCGAATCGTTTCTACTTTCGCGCGTACCGCCGCGGTATTTACACAGAGTGTCTCTTTAGGTATTGTTCGGTGTTCGTGTGTGTGTGTTTGTGTCATTCGCATGTGCAATTCGTGTGGATGTATGTATCTGTGTGGACGCAAATAGTGTGGTTGTAGACACGCCGATTTAATATCGATTTCGTGGGAGAACTCGCATCCGAAATCTCTGGTCAATTCGGAAAATAGTCGACGACTATGAATCTTCCATTGATTAGTGACCTATCCGAAACCCGGTTGCACAGGCCAAGAGAATGATCGCTGGCTTACTGATGCTCGAGGATAGTGTTCCTTGAAATGACACTGGAAGATCACAATTGCAATCCTCAAACTTTTTCAAACCTTTGTTCGTGTGACAAATTACATTTGTACCTTCTCTGCTTCTGTTTTTAGACTCCGAAACAAATTTCTGGACAAGGCTCCTGAGCGATTTACCTTAGAGGATTCATGAAGGTACAATTTCCTCGAGATCATGGTAGCCTTTGCAACGAATAGCTCCACCGTGTCTCTACTCGACAGAAGTAAGATACTGCAGAAAACAGTGTAGCACGGGTGCCAGGAATGGACTGAAGAGATAGGTATACTCTGATGGAACGAGAAACAACGGATCCTGAACACGTCCTGAAGAGCAGCACTTGTGTCAATTCTCTGAACTAGAACTTGCTGGACCTAGGCTATGCTCAGGTTAGAGATCTTTATTCAATTTCAGAACCACAACTCATCCTCTATGAGTTTGCACATGTTTGGGTCATTGTCATTGATGATGTGTCCCACGAGGTAGGACAATCTTGCCGAGCATCGTAACAACACGTCGCATCTAATTCATCAAATGTATACCATTTTCTCGCTGGAGTCCTGACTCCAGACAATCGGTCCTCTATCGTGATGTGCGGATAATAATCGGTGCAAGTTGTGTGACATAGTCCGATGGATGAACGTCGGTATAGCAATTGTGCAGCACGTTCGTGATTTCTCGCGACACGTGACACTCGCGGCGGGGTTCTAAAGTCGACTTCTAGAAAAAGTAAAACGGATTTTCTCTCTGTTTCTTTCTTCTTCGTCGGTTTTCTCTCGTCATCCAGTGCCACTCTATGCGTTTTGTACTTGCTTCATGATCCTTTTAGTTATCCCCCCTCTCTCTCTCTTTCTCTGTCCTTGCATCTTCGTGTTCTTCAGTTTTACGCTACCAAAGGTGGTAGGAAAGATGTGAAACGTGGATCACGTGTTTAAGAACCGTCATAGTCATGGGATGGTGGTGGTGCGTGATGGTGCATGTGAATGTGTGGTGGCAGTTCCACCGTGGGAACACCCAGGCTGCTTCTCTGCGAAGAAATCGATTCTCCCGGTATCAACATGGTCAAATATTTTTTTAAAAATTGGCCGCAGAAATCTAAAGACACTTTGTTACGCCACTTTTGCAATTTGATGTGAATTAGTATGATACCTGGGATCTCATGCCGTTTAAGGGGGTGGCAGTGGGGTTATCCGGCGGATAGCCGATCACGTGCGTGGTGCACTTCTCGCAGGCTCTTCGGCGTCGCGAGGACGCATGGCAGCGCAAAGCTCGGCATAGTTCTCGTGCCATCTCCGAGCACAGAGACTCCTGCTGCTGGTTCTGCTGTTGCTGATGTTGCTGGCCAGGTGGTTGTTGCTGCTGCTGTTGTTGCTGTTGCACAGACTGTGAGATCCCTTGCAGAGAACCCGAACCGGTTGGCGTCGATACTGGAGCTCTCTGAACCGAAATGCAACAGTTTCAACGAGACCTTGGTAACGAAAGCTGGACGTTATTGGGAACACGGTTAACACTTTGGGTGCCATGTCTCTCGGAATTGCGTAGTGTGGTGACCGACTAGGTATAAGGATAGAACTATCATCCAATGTATTTTTGCGGCTCACTTTTCGGGGGCCACGTAACCCCATTACCATGTTCATTTTACGCGATTTAGACGAGTTTATACCAGAACAAGACAAGTTTATGCTAGAATCTTCGTGCCACAAATATATAAATAAGTCTATTTCTGTTCTGAGTCGTTGTTTCGCGTGCTAGATCGCTTCATGTATGTACATGCAAATAAGCGAAATGAAAATGCTAATGGGGTTACATGACCCCACAATAGTGGACCGCGAAAATACCTTATAGCTCGTCGGCGGTGTGGTTCCGAACGCAACGTAAAAATGGAAGGATCACCTAAGAAAAAATCGCGAAAATGAACGACCAGGTGAGCAAAAAATGAGTGTTGCCAAAAAAACGGACCTTGGTTCACGACAGAGCTTCGTGCGTTTGTGGTCTGCCGGCATGCTTCAGTGGAAGATGAGTTCATGCTGCGTTGACAAAAGCCCCGGCCGACGCAAATGGAACACAAAATCGAGAAAAACTCATGCAATCTTTAGGTATCGTGCGTGGTGTCGCGCGCTCAGTCTGGAAAAAAGCGTCTATCTATTTGCCGCGCAAAAGATCTATCAAATCTCGACAAAATCATACTTATCGCAAGATCATACTTAACGGTGACTTAACAAGATCATAACGGCGATGTCTGTTTCTCTTTTCGTTTCATTTTAGCTCACCCGTTCCGCTGGCGTGTTCCTCCTCGAATTGTAACAGAATTCGAAAATCGCGATCAACACGGCGAACGCCAGACCGCACAGCAGAACAACGAAGACTCCACCTACGAGGCAACAGAACATGTTCATCCTCAGGCATACGTAAAAATTCGTTTGTCCTCTCGGGCAAGACATCGTTCTCAAGAAAGATATTTAACCTGTCGCGGTTCACGCGAACGGCTTGAACAGAGTTGCTGTTCAGAATGTTTGGAATCGATAGATGTTATTGTTCAATTCAAACACGTACACTGGCGGATGTACAGGATGGTCCATATTGAATATAAATTTGGAAAATAGTCCTTCCTTTCATCGGCAAAATTTTATTCAAATATGGGAAATCATTTTCGCGTACGATTTGACGTTCATTTAGACGATAGAATTCCACATTACCCACAGAATAATCTACATAATTGATATCCGTCACACTGGTGCGACCGACCTGCCCTCTACAACGACGCCACGGTGTGCCTTCCATCTGCCCTCGAGTTGTGCCAGCACACCGTGCAAGCATAACAAGATGTATGGTATGTATTCCGCTTGCATGGTGTGTTGTCCAATTCAAAGCAGATTCCGAGCTTACTGGGTATGTAGCTGAACTTGCAATTGCGCCCATAATTATGAATAGACTGCGGATCTTTATGCAAAATAGACATTGTCTGCATCGATCGGAAGGTATAGAAACTACATTGAACGTTGTTTCTTCCCTTAATTATTATTTGAATAGAGCAGAAATCATATATTGACATCTTGAACTTGTTAATTAAATTTTCCAACAGTTTTGAATTTCAGTCTAATTATGAAAGTGGTCCAAGTCATATATTTCTTGTTTCGAGATATTTAAAGGAAAGGGATATTTACACTAAATGCATTTCCATACAATGTTAAAATGACAAGCACTGTTCAACGGTTCATTTTTAACAACATCGTAAAAATTACATTGAATCAATTTAGTTTAAAATAATGTGATGTTTTCTTTCATAATTACGGGCATAATTAACGTAGAGAACGTTTGTTCTGCATACAAATTGCGGTCTATCGATAATAAACAATTGTGCTGCGCTTTTCGATGGACACTCGCCTATGTTGTCAACTCCCAGGGAGTTGGCCTTGCTCTCCTTGCCCTTCTCGGTCCTCATGCAAGTGTCGCCGGGACTCTTCCACCATTTGTCGTACAGCATCTGAATCTCGCCCTTCTCTTGCAGCTCCAGTATCGCCAGCGAAATTTTGTCTCTCCAGGGTGAGCCTGCGAAGGTAGAGCCACCGTGATCATCTATACAATTTGTCGCTGGATAAACAACAATTGGAAAACATGGACGCTGTTCGCTTTACCCATAGGCGTGGCAATCCCGTAACCCTTGCTGTCCAGAAGTCCACCGATCTGGGTTAGATTGCAATCTCGTTGCACGATGTAATCCAGCATGGTCGACTCCATTAGAAAAGCGTAGTCACCTTGGAGGACTCTTTGAATCCCTTCCTCGTAGGTCGGGACGAACACCGACGGTTTCTTGTTCTCCATGAACCGCCACATTTTCTTGTACGTCTCGATCATCGAGTCCTTCGAGCATGGAATAGAGATCATTATAAATCTGTTGAACATTGACACTGCCCACCTGCTCGTTTCTTTATAAAGGAGAAAAACTCATTGAAATTATTTAGGAAAGGCATCCTGAAGGAATCCTACTTACCCTGAAGAACGTCATGGTGCTTCCACTGTCCAGAGTGCCATAGGCAATGTCAGTCTGGCCAGCAAGATCCTCGGCGTTCTCGATCGGTGTTATCATCCTCTCGACAGTGAGGAACGCAGCGAGATTGGCAGTGTACGAGGAGATGATTATCAGCGTGAAGAACCACCAGATGCCGCCCACGATTCTCGTGCTGGCTGCCTGATGAACAATCACGACAACTTGTTATTAACTCGTAATTACTACTTTGACGTAATAGGACAAAAATGTCCCCAAATTAAGTTTTAATTGGATTGTATTTCTTCTGTTCCGCACGACAAACAATTACGAAAAAATTTATAAACATTCTACCTAGTAGCACGCATCACGAGGAATTATTTCAGAATGTTTGGTTGCAACGTCGATTTTTAAAAAATCTGGAAGCGTAAAATTGAGTTCTCTTGGGGGGCTCTATCGAATGGCTTAACGAATTATGCTGTATTTCTTCCGTTCTGCTCGACAGAAAATTCCAAAAAAATTCAGGCACATTCTATGTAATAGCACACACGACAGTGAATTATTTCAAAATTTTTGGCTGCATCGTAGATTTTAAAAGAATCCAAAAGCATAAAATTGAAATAAAACAGTTCAATAATTTTCCATATAAGTTGCATTGTTTTAGGAATCTTAATCAGGCTTTCGCAAACAATGGCCAAAGAAAACCAAGAGGATGACCAGAGTGAGATCGCAGGAAATATTTCTTGAGAAGAAGGTGATCGATAAATGCGCGATACTAGGTTCGGAAGAGCTGTCTGTTAACAGAGGGGACGCGTGTACTTTGAAGGTTCATTAGAAGGGCGGCGCGAAAGCGTCTAATTTGCGGGAGCCGATTAATTACCTTCGGGTTGAGGTCGCTGCCCTGCTGCATCAGGGTGCCAATGGTGAACCAGAAGCTGTTGGCCAGCGAGAACTGGTTCTCGACAACCTCGGAGCCAACGTGACAAGGATGCGGATTGTTCCATTCGTACGGGCTGAATCGCGCTACCACGAACATCGTTACCGAGACGAGGACGTACGCTGCCAAAACGTACAGCCAAATCTCGATTGCCAGCGGGTTCATGAACGAGAACAGACGGGCTGGGTGACTGGTCGGCACCTGGAATTTCAGATCCTGCGAATCACTTTACGTGTTAATTAAAATACCGACCTGGCGAGACGGAATTCATCGGAGTCAAACACTGCGAAACGGTACGTCCATTTTACCGGGTTGTCCCGAAAATTTCTTTCGCCGTTTTCTCGTGAAAAAATCCGGATCCGCACCTCATTCGAATACGAAACAAACTTTCGGGACAACCGATTTTGCCAATCGAGAATCAAATCTGTATTCCTTAAACATATTGCAAGATGTTCGACTCGTTTTGTTGCCAAAATTCTTTGGCTTCGATCGTTAGACTGCGGATCTTTACGCACGATACAAATTGTTAACTGTAAGGCTTTTTGATAAATATTGCAACAATATTTTCCGCTTCTGTCGCGAACGCATGAAGCTCGCAGTCTATCGATCACAATTTAAGGACACTGTGTCACGTCGCACGGTTTGCTCTCAATTATTTTCAATTAGACAGAACTTCATATGTGGAATGCTCGCATTTGTTATTGTATTTTTTAAATTCAGAGGCGATGAGAAGCGTGAGAATGAATTCCAGCTGCAACAAACAGTGAAAACAGAGTCCCCGAACGGAGCACGAGAGACGAAATAACAGCCGCAACGATCGAGATTACGAGAAGCTGGTGACTGACGAACAACCGGACGGATAATATGCATTATTTTCGTCGTTTTTCGCCGGCCCGGGGAAATGCATTACCGCGCTGCCTCATTTACGCGCTTGTCGTAAATTTCGCAATGTATTTGATCCACAACGTGGCTTGATACCGAAATTTCGCCGGCACGTAATCTCTTCTGTCTACCGAGCAGGATTTACGAGGTGGCTTCTATTTTTCGTTACGCTTCACTGTTGTTGCCGGAAGTTATGATCTCGGCAAGCAATTGAACGGAAGTTATTCGCGTTCCTTTAATCGGGCTCTTTTTCCTCCCGGGCTTGCATTGATGCATTGATTATGATCATTCATAAACAGCGTAACAAAGTGGAGTGACATTGAAATTTATAATCTCTCTTAATACGAATTTCTCTCTTAATACCGTTTTAAATTCCACCCACGCAGTTTTGCCGTAAGTGCTTTCTTCTATAATGAAGCTGGCTGTGGAAGCATTATGTCGGAAGGATTCCAACTTATTAACAGCGAATGCAGCAATAAATTTTATGTTGCAATCACTTAAGGATGTTCTGGAGGTATATAAAAACGCAACAAAATTTTTGAAAATTTGACAAGATATAATTCTTATTTAAATTAATGCAATTACCAAAGTTTGGGTTCGATTCACTGCACCGTTTAAGAATTATAGCAACTTGAAGTTTGCACATAAAATTCCATTTCGAACTCTATTTAAACCTTGAAAAAACGCAACTAGAAACTCCAGCATTTTTTTATATGTAGTAAAAATTATGTAATTAATTATGTTCTAAATTTATTAGGATTCACTAAACGGTTACAGAGAAAAAAATTTATAAACTGTTACAAAACGTCGTCTCTCACTAGTATGGAAACGCGACAAGTGTAGACCACTGAATATAGCTACAGAGGGTACAGTATTCACAAAAGTTTAATGCAAAATATACTCATGAATGGCTTTCATTGCCAATATATTGATGGATTTCGAATTTCTTGTAGTTTTGTCTCCCATTGTACCTGCAGAACATCCTTAAAGATCAGGACACGCCACTGTCCGAGGAATTATACAGTGCATTGAAAATTCGTATACAAGAAAGGCATAGTGAACTAGAAAATATTTTAAGGTATTTACATAATTATAACGACTTTAAAAAAGAAAACGGAAAGGAAGACAAGAAGCTAACAAGATCAAATTTAATTAAGTTCGTCGTCAATTTCCACAAAAACATTTATGAAAACCAAACACAAACCTATCCAGAAGAATTCGTTGAAGATGATGTTGATGTTCGTTAATATCGAAAAAGAATTGTCTCCCGAGATGAAATTACAATTAGCTATAAATAAAAAAATTGCCACGAACAATAATACAATAAATAGATTTATGCAAAACCGTCAGACGAGAGACCGAGTTGTTAGAAGATGAAGGACATCGGGGCAAATATTTAGAGAAAGTATATCGCTCATTATTAACACTACCACCAAGAATAATTTGTGCAGAAAAATACGTTCAAGGCTTAATGACAGTTTAATAGATGCATTATGTTTCTTACAATCACATTTCAGAAGTATGAAGTCGATAAATTAGTTAATGTTTTTTTCTATTAAACAACTGTGTTTTTGTACATTCATGAACATTCATAATACCGGTACAACGTTTAAAAAAATCTTGTGATTAACATTTTGGCTGCTCTTTACTTTAGCGGACTCAAGATTTGTGCCTTTCTCCTATAAATTATGATATATTTCGTATGTAATCCAGTAGATTTGTACCCGGGGCGAGTGCAGATCGAAGTTTCGGTCCTGTAGGATCAATGGTTCAGGAGTTATGCTTGCTTAAAGTTGAGCAATCTGCAGTGTTTTTGACAGGTAAGGGCGCCGCCATATTGGTTTGTAGTGACGGTCGCGCGCCGCTTACCGAGTTGATTGGTGGTTAGGTCTGGGGCAGCAAGGACCGGCGCCAAACCAATATGGCGGTGTTCTTACCTGTCAAAAACACTGCAGATTGCTCAACTTTAAACAACCATAACTCTTGAACCATTGATCCTACAGGATCGAAACTTCGATCTGCAGTCGTCCCGGGTACAAATCTACTAGATTACATATCAAATACATCATAATTTATAGGAGAAAGGCACAAATTTTGAGTCCGGTAAAGTAAAGTTTACCCCACACGCCAGTGAATTATTTTAGAATTTTTGGTCGCAAGATTGATTATTAAAAAATTCGGAAATCCATAAAATCGAGTTCTCTTTGGGAGCCCTATGGAACCCTTGTGTGGTACAGTGTAAAATTCTGAAATAATTCACTGTCACGCGTGCCATTAGGTAGAATGTTCATGAATTTTTTCGTAATTTTCTGATGTCCTACGAAATAAATTTATCGCACTGATCTAGGACAATCGAGTAATATTAAGCCTCCGATAGTTTCGCGAGTTGTTTATTTCGCGACGTTCGTCTGAAAAGCTCGTGCGGATCGACAAGAGAATGTTGTCTCGGGGTAACTATCCTCGCGAGGAGTAATAGCGATCGAAGCTATAATGAGGACAGGATTGAAAGGAGGAGACAAACGGCCGCGCGTTCGATCCTAAATAAAATTTTGCAGACGGTCGTGCTTCGCGGAGTTTCAGGTTCGTTTCCACGTTTCGCCTTCTATTTGCGCCGGGTATCGATAGAAAACTCAATCGGGCGTTTCGCTCGGCCAAATTTACGAGACGACTGTGCCAGTTCCACTTTTCCGCCGTTTCTCTTCTTGTTTCACATTTTCCGCGTCCCGTTCCTTCTGTTTTTTTTTCCCCGAGTACAAGCGATAGAAGTAGGAATCGGTCCCGGATCTGTCATCGAAGAAGAAACGTGCGCAAGAAGCTACTTATGGGAAGAATTTCTTGTTGGGTCGCACGAGCTTGCCAAGAGTAGGGGAACTGATACAGTGTAGTAACCTTCAGTGGTACAGTGCAGCACAGTAAGTCCTCATTCACTGTCCGGGGTCGCCTGTGCGATCACTGTCCGGTGCCTACCCACTCCAGTGCCGGCCAACGCCGCACAGTGGGAACTTTCAACCAAACTCTATTCAAAATCAAAGAACTTTCGATAGAAACGAAGTAGAGCGATGAAATTTTTTAAAAATTAAAGCTGAAACTTGGCAGAATATGGGAAAAATAGGAATATTATGGTACGAACGTATTTTAACCTTGAGAAAATTCGTTAAACTTTCACAATTTCAAGAAAATGTGGTTTCAAGAACGTGGAGTGGTGACGAGACAAAGTGGGAACCGAGTGGGTACTAAAGAGCGTCGCGCGGAGAGGTGTAACGGTTAAATTTTTAATAGTTTACATCTCCTAAAAGCACATAGGTTTTTTAAAACTTTTTTTTTTAATATTGCATTGTCATCTAGTTCTGAGCTATGTTTAAAATTTCAAGTCTCTAGCTCATCGGGAAGTTAGTTTAAAATCAATTGCAACATTTGTACTGAACAAACAGACAGACAGACAAGCTAATAAAAACGTAGTAAAAAATAGTGTACCTATACGATCACTCACCGTGCAGAACACGGCTGTTGGACAGTAAATGAGGATTTGCTGTAACCCTTGAATGGTACAGTGTAGTAACTCTTGATCGTGACCAGAATTCTATCGTGTTGGGTATCATTCTAATCAGAAAAGAGCGAGGAATGCGTCAATCAAGTTTCACAAGAAAATAATTAGAAACAAAAAAGTTATGCCATGAAAAGGGATGTTGGTGAATCTCGGTGAGAGATGAAGAGATATTTTCTCTACACAGTTTCTTACAAATGCGAACTGTATCAAATGGAAAGAATTTAAATGAAGATCCCGCGACAGCAATATGGCGAGGTCGAGGCAGGTTCCGACCGTTTCATAAACGTTTTCAGTGGCATAACGATGAGTCTGTGTAACAGATTGTAATGTCTCAGTGCTTTGATAGGGGCGCGGCAGGTGTACCGCATCCCGCCGGGCGATCAATTACGATATCGAATAATTAAAGGATATTTGGAGCGAAGACAGTGGCGACAGTGATTGCAATTAAACGGTAGCATTACACTAATTAGAGAGTTCGCTGGTTGGCACTCTGCAGGGACCGGATATTGCGAAGATCCTTCGTCCGTGAGACTCGCTTTACACTCTGGCACAATCGTTCGCTCTCGTACTTCGTAATAAAATACAGAAAAGTTTGAAATTCTTGATCAATCTTTCGAAATAAAAACATATATTGTTCTTCTAAAATGTTCATAAAGTTTTTACCGAAATTTCTTCTCGCGGTCAGCGCACGCAGAAACGTAATGAAATAAAGATGTTAATCGAGGTTAACGAGCCTCGAGATTAAGTTTAACAGCAGTGTTCCGAAACCTTGTACAACATCGAAACTTTTTACCGCGTTGCTAATGTTCTGTTAAATATGCATAATGTTATAATAATCGTAGAATACTCGTCCAAGCATAATCGTAATTCTCAGTTCACGTTTCGAATAACGTTCAAAATAGAAAATGCATCAGCGTAGGTAATTAACAACGAGCGGAACAGCTTCCAAACGACGGACCGCAGCTTTATTTCGCCGGTATCGTTTTCCCGCGTGTTACTGACGAACAATTAATTAATTTCGCAGGAATGGAGACGAGATTGAACACCACGGCGAGCCACGAGATTGAAATAAATCCCGAGTGAATTAGTAATTATCGCATTGAAAACGGCGCGAGTTTAATTGCTGTATCATCGTGCGTAAAACTGTGCGGTCCATTGTGTCGGCACGGTATCACGAAATCGGAATGATCGCGTCGACGTGATGTCCGCCATTGTTCAATCTGCGAAGCTTTGATTCTTGCGAGCATGCGTGTCGTAGATCTTGGCGAACAAATAAGGAATGTGGAATTTGGTCAAATAAGCATAGAATCGCTGATTTTATATTGAAATAATCTACGCGACGATTGGTGAACAAATAGGGATTGTGCAATCCTGTCAAATGAGCATAAAATTGCCGATTTTATATACAGGGTGTCCCAAAACTCCTTCAACAGCCGGAAATGGGAGGTTTCTGAGATCATTTGAAGCAACATTTTCCTTTGCAAAAATGTTATCTGCGGCTTTGTTTAGGAGTTATTAACGAAAAACACGGACCAATCAGAGCGCGACCTACACGCGAGTTGGCACAGTAGTCATGGCGCGCCAGCTGTCTATTGGCCGACTGTGCCAACGCGCGTCCAGGTCGCGCTGTGATTGGTCCGTGTTTTTCGTTAATAACTCCTAAACAAAGCTGCGTGTAACATTTTTGCAAAGGAAAATATTGCTTCAAATGATCTCAGGAATCTCCCATTTCCGGCTGTTGAAGGAATTTTGAGACTCCCTGTAGAAGTATACTACGCGACGATCGGGTGAATTGCGAGGATGAGTAGATCTTGATTCTTGATGAAGAAATAAGGAATGTGAAATCTGGTCAACTAAGCAATTCTACGCGACGATTGGGTGAATTGCGAGGATGAGTAGATCTTGGTGAACAAATAAGGATTGTGCAATCCTGTCAAATGAGCATAAAATTGCCCATTTTATATAGAAGTATTCTACGCGATGATTGGGTGAATTGCAAGGATGAGGATTCCTTAATTTCTGTGTCTTACCTTGAAAAGGATCGAAATGCCGAGGTTCATGAACGGCTTGGTGAAGTCGATCACGCTCTCGCGAGCATAATTGATGGTCATCGAGCCGACCGCCAGATCTGCTTTCTGCGAAGAGAGATGGATTGGTCAATTAGTCTCCGGGAATGGTGAAACGAGTGTAGCCAGGCCGCGTGTATTTTTCTTGTGTGCCTCGGAACGATTTTCGATCGAGCACATTGATCGACGTGTCTGGGTAGAGAAATAAAGCATGAAATCAAGTTATCCGAAAAGCATTGTGCCAGGCACGCAGATCCAGATGTTCGATCAAAAATCCTCTGCAAGTGTGGATGATTGTGTCTCCTACCTGTCTGCTTCGTGTGTTTCCGACCTGTCGTGATAGTGATGTGTGAACAAGCAGTGTATGTACTATATCGTGTGGGATTCTAACGAACTATTCCAGATCTCTATTGTCCAGTATACTACTGCTTTGGTAGGCTGATGCTATACTCTAATAATCTGGCGAATCAATTAAAGAGCCTGTGCTTGATCTATGCGATCGTTCATTGCTGTGGAAGCAGATTTGACTATAAGTAAATTCTAACATAAATTCGTTGGAACAGCAATGACACTACGTAGTCCACACCAATCAACGTAATGTCTATAGCTAGCTAGCTAGGCTAGATTATTATTTACAGTGTTTCCATTCACAGCTACCTGCCATTGCTATTTCATACCTAATATCCATTCTAACTATCCTAAAATAAATCATCGAAAATCCAAGACAGTTCCACTTTCTGACCGATCCTGATCGATCGGCCCAATCCCAGCCTTTCCAAAATCATTCTACACCCATAATCGTTCCCTCGGAATGGTCTCTATCAAACAAGTTATGTTTATTGTAGGATTTATCGGAGGAGTTCTCGAGAGCCTCTACAGATGATCAAAGAGGTTCCGACGACACTCCAACCGAATATTTCGTCTCGCAAAAAGGAACGAGGTGGGTCCGCGCGACCCACATAATGCCGGAATAAGTAGTATATGTTATTCAACTCGTTTTTCATCGTCTGGAAACCGAGAAGCACTGACCGGCATAGCAACCGCAGCCTAGTCAGATTTATTTCTGGTCGCTTCTGCTCGGAAACCGTACATGTGGCCACGGCCGATAAAGGGGTTGAAAGAACTCTCTTTCACCCGTTCGTTTCGTGACCGCTTCCCTCCCTTGCTTCTTCCGTGAACTTGCCATTAATAGGGGTTTCATTTAGAACCGCGGCTTTCCTTCGGATTATAGTAGGTACTTCTATGCGTCTCAACAACCGAACGACATCCTTTCGAGATCTTTCACCGGAAACTGGACGGATCTTGACAAACTTCGTGGCCTTCCGTCGAGGGGAAATAAAAAGCTAAATCATATTCGGGGTGTACAGTCGCTCGCTTGGATTTTTTTCCCCGAACAACTGCGTGAGAAAGAAATATTGAAAACTTGAAGGATGATTCTTGACGCCATTTGAAGCAATTTTTTCCTTTGCGAAAATCTTCTCCGAGGCTCCGTTGAGGAGTTATTAAGAAAAAAACACGCACCAATCAGAGTGCGCCGGCAGCCGACGGACTCCGCCCCGCCCCGGCCTACGCCACGCCCATAGCTGTGTGTTTTTCGTTAATAACTCGTGAACGGAGCCGCGGAGAATATTTTCGCAAAGGGGAAAGATGCTTCGAATCACGTCAGAAATCATCCCTTCCAGGGAAGTACATTTTTGTGTTGTGCTGATATTGTGAGAACATAATCGTCTTTTTCAGTGTGCGAATATCACCGCAACTGTGAATGTTCTCTGGTGTTAATTACACTAATTTAGTAACTCCATTAGAATATTCGATCCCCGTGTCCAGGGGGATCCGCGACTTAAGCTCGCACTGAATCAATTGGCTCTATGCGCGTATTAGCTGTTACGTGGGACGTGGTTGACAGCTAAAGCTATGCCATAGCGGGGCTGGGTTCGCGCTTCCTAGTTAGGGGTGCACGCATTTCCACGCGTTTCGCTGCGCTGGCTCGTGATTTGCATTGCAAACCCGCCCTAGTATCCGTTGTAACACACGTGTCTTCGTTATCGGCACGAGAAACTTGCCCTACTCGAATCCAAATGCAACTGTTGCAACGAAACCACCGTCGTCTCTTCGGATTCGCATTCGTTTCTCTCAGGTATTAATATTTCTCATTGATTATAGTGATGGGTTTCATATTTTTGTACATATTTCTTCGTGAAACTTCTGTCAGAGCATTCCCGACATTAGTCCGAGTAGAACGATACCCCACACGATACACTTTCCAATCGTATTCACCTCCGTTCGGATAGTCGAGGCTCCACTAGATCGTGGATTACACGAGTATGCACGAATCGAAGTGTATCGTGTGGGTACTCGTTCTACTCGGGAAAATGTCAGGAATGCAACGATGCACAAACGAAACTGCACATCTTTCACACACACACACACACACACACACACACACACACACACACACACACGCACATCGAGAAATAGCAGCACACCAATATAACTCCAAAGTGAAAATCAGAGTCGGCGCGAGTTTCTGTCGGTGTTAACAAAATTCCTAGCGTTTCTTCGACCCCCTCCCCGTATGACCATCAATCCGCCGTACTGGTCACCGTACTTGTTCCGGACAGTTAAAGTGTTTGGGATACTTACGAGAACGTCGCGTCGCGGATCCCTTGCCCGCGTACGGTCGCGAATGGAGACAATTCCACGGTGTTTTCGGACACAGTTCGCGAATAGGCGTATACTAACCTTGTCCATAAGCTGCCGGACTATTCCGTTCCACTCGCCGGTCTCGTAATCGTAAACGCCGTACTTGCCATCCGGCACGAGCTCGATCCTGTACGCGAAGCCCACCATGTGAGCTATCTCCTTGAGTAGGTCGATGCAGAAGCCCTCGTAACGTGCATTCCCGCTGAAATTCCCTCTGCTCTTCAGCATTACGTACGGCTGCTCCTACGGGGACCATAAAAAGGAACTACTACCTCTCGTCTTCCTCCTCCTCTTCTTCTTCTTCTTTCCCCCCTCTCTCTCTCTCTTTCGATCTCTTTCTACATATCCTTTTATTTCCGGATAACACACGGTGGCCTGGAGAACGGCCGTGGCCAAAATCAAACCTCTGAATTTCCATCTGAAACCTGATCTTCTCCCACCCACCCTTGGAACCTTGTCAAAACCCTTCGGGAACCCTCCAGATTTTTCCCTTCGTCTAGTACTCTCGGTGTGTAGTATGTCCTTTTGCTGTCTTTTGGGGTCGTTGTCCTTTATAGAGGGTCTTCCACTAAAGGGGTGAAATTTCAAATTTTCTGCTATTTTTTTAAGTGTGAAGATCAGAATTGTTACTTGGTTAGCAACGGACAGATCTTTATACACTTATAGCAAAACTGAGTAGATGAAATTCAAAATTGTTGGAATATTTTAAAAGTTGAATATGCCAATATATGATTTTTCCTCCGTCAAAATCATTTAAGAATCATGACATTCAATTTAGTTTCTACTACTTGCAATCGATGCAGACCGTTTTTATTTTGCATAAAGATCCGCAGTCTAGTTAGCGAAATTGTAGAATTGTAAAAAATTGTGGAGTTCTAGCAAATTGTAGAATTGTAAAAAATTGTAAAAATGTTGAAGGATAACAGATTTGAATTTTGGCCACGCTTAAATGTCGCTTTCCAGACCACCATGCCTCTTCCGAGAATTACCCCTTCTTTCACACCCCCTCCCACTTATTTCCCCGCAATTTCTGCACTTCCCCCTTTCTTTCCCCTCATTCTTTCTTTCTCATTAACCTTTTTATAGTGCTCGAGATTATTTTTTTATTAGAAGAGAATACCCTAGCTCCATCGTCTGCACCCTCTATTTCTCCTCGACCATCCTCAATTTTTTCTTAGAATTTATCCTACGCATTTTATCGCACACTGCTTTTCTCTTTCTAGATTTTCTTTTATCTTGAACTACTTCGCAGCTCCGCCACGCCCACACACCTACTAGATTAGATCCCCGATTGTTCTGTTTCTCTGGAATTATACTCGCTACAGTTACTACCCCTGGCAGAGAGTACAGAAACTTTTTGATCGGATGGAAAATCGCGTGTGTTCAACAATCTTAATTAAATTCTTTTACTCAGTGTAAATAAATATTTTCTACATTGAGAATCGACTTAGAAATAACTGATGAGACACTGCGAGTTTTTCTGCTAAAATGGTCTAGCTCGTAACTTATTATCTCTGTCTGAATTATTTTGATAAAACAACCATTTCTTTCTGTCAGAAATTCGCATAAAATTCGCAGCGTACAGATACTGTTAATTAAAGTATTTATATGTTCGCGAAAATGTAGAACGCGAGAGTAGGTACAATAATAATATTTCGTTTCCATTTATTGCTGTGATAAATTCACAGTATACAGTTAATGTTAATTCGAAAAATTTGATACGTTTCAACGAGAATTTCGTCGGTGGTGGAACGCGCAATTATTCTGCCGCAAAACTCGAATTTTGGCCCCGATTTTCTTGGCTCTTGTTCGCCAGTGCAACTCACGGCAGACAAATGGATGCAACCCCTCGTGTATCGTCTCGCGATCATGCGAGTCGATCGTCCTCCCCAGTTGCATTGACCGTGCACTGACGGATTGCAGAACAACGGAACGCGCTTTTGCTCTTAACCCCGTCTGCCAAGCAAGATTTCCTGAGAGATCTCTACGGAACGCTGTTTCCTCCAAAATTCCGAGGGTTTCTCCGCTACCCCTGTGAACCTCGCACGTGTGCGCGTCGTAGGGAATTTCAGCCATTGTTTGCATTGCAAATCTATTATCTCTATCGTGTAGGTGAAGAAAACATTATCTGAGTCAATCTCGGTTGAAATGATATTCTTGAAATCATTTTATACCAAGTTGTGAATAATTGTTTAATTACTAATTCTATAATTTTGCAGATCTGAATTGTGCTCACATCTGATTAAAAATATTTTAGCATCATCAAGTATTGAGTGGTAAATAATTTGACATTATTTGATTTTTAATTCTGGCAATTTTGCAGATCCGAATATTGGTACTCACAGTTGATTAAAAATATTTTAGCATCATTAAGTATTGAGTTGTAAATAATTTGACATTATCTGATTATTAATTCTGGCAATTTTGCAGATCCGAATATTGGTACTCACAGTTGATTAAAAATATCTTAGCATTATCCAGTATTGAGTTGTAAATAATTTGACATTATCTGATTATTAATTCTAGCAATTTTTCACATCCGAATTGCACTCACAGTTGATTAAAACTCCGATAACGTTAATATGAAAATTTAGTATTTTCATAATTTTAATATTACTAAGCATTCAGTCGTAAATAATTTGACATGGTTTGATTATTAATTCTGGCAATTTTGCAGATCCGAATATTGGTACTCACAGTTGATTAAAAATATCTTAGCATTATCAAGTATTGAGTTATAAATAATTTGACATTATCTGATTATTATTCTGGCAATTTTTCACATCCGAATTGCACTCACAGTTGATTAAAACTCCGATAACGTTAATATGAAAATTCAGTATTTTCATAATTTTAATATTACTAAGCATTCAGTCGTAAATAATTCGACATGGTTTGATTATTAATTCTGGCAATTTTGCAGATCCGAATATTGGTACTCACAGTTGATTAAAAATATTTTAGCATTATCAAGTATTGAGTTGTAAATAATTTGACATGGTTTGATTATTAATTCTGGCAATTTTGCAGATCCGAATTGCGCTCACTGTTTATCGAAGGACCGACACATGTTACTTGGTGAAGCAGTCATTGACAAAAACGGAATATTTATTGGATGCAGTAATAAAAGCTTCGCAGAAGTATCTGGACTACAAGGCAATTTGTTGATAACTCCAGGAATGAAAAAGTACAAGCATGATCTAAAAGCTCGGACGAGGTTGTAGAAACATAGCAAGCTCAAAAAATGAAAAACAAATTGTTATTTATCCACTCTTCCACTCTCACTTCGCAAACCGTTTTTATCGCACGACTTTGATAAACGTAGTCCTCTCGGCATCGATAAAAATAGTGCCGCCCGATAAAACGATTAAATTTATTGCGTGATTCCTGCGGTGTTGGAGACACAGCATCACAATGTCCGTGCAGCAATTGTTGAAACGACCAAACATCATTTAAGTGAAGCATATTTACGAGAGTAACGGAATGTAATTATACAGACACGTGATTCAGCATTTATATAATACTGTGGCCGAAATTTCTATAAAGTACATTTTCATATAGCAGGACCTTGAATAAGTTCTCTCTGTTTCTTCAAAGATGGCAGTAGCAGTACCCCGTTCGTGGAATTCCGAATGGTAACACACATGCAAGGCAGTAGTGTATTTAACCTTAAATTTCAGTGTATGGTAGTTCACTTTAGTGTAAACAAAGCAATTTTTTCTTAGTTCTGAAAATGTCTACTTTTGTGCCGAATAAAGTGTATTTGCGGGGAATTTTATTGCACTGCTTTATTCAAAAGAAATCTGCAGCTGAAGCACATAGAATTCTTGTTGAGACTTATGGTGACAATGCTTTGTCGGATACGACATGCAGAGACTGGTTTCGACGCTTCAAAAATAATGATTTTGAACTGGAGGATAAAGAACGTTCTGGCGCACCGAAAAAATTTCAAGACGAAAAGTTGGAGGAATTACTCGATCAAGACCGATGTCAGACGCTAGCAGAACTTTTAAGCCACGCTTATATTAAAATGCACTAAAAAGGGGAAAATAATTTTTTTAGGCATTAGTGACTAAATAAAAGCCCGGGGCGCTAAAATATCTTGACGTAACCTTCGTAGGCACTCCACGCTTTTACTTATAGTAACTAATGTCTAAAAAAACTATTTTCTCCTGTTTAGTGCATTTTAATATAAGAGCATGGCTTTCAAAAAGTTCTTTTTTATGTATTTTTTATTTTCTACTTTTTAGTCTTTTTTAAATGGAACGCAAAATATAGTAATACTGGTATGACATAGTAAGATATAGAAACGCAAGATATAATGTAAAAATAATGTAAAAATCATTTTAAAGGTGGTAATAGAAAATTGTCGAAGAGACAACATTCATTATTAATGAGATCTGCGGCTGAGGAAAGAAAAAATGCAGCACAATTTCGAGCTGACCTGGAGCTCCCAGTAACAACAAGACGTGTGCAACAATTTTTTAATTCTTTTGGACAAAAATGCAACATAAACCAGGCCTTCAAGAAGTCCATAAACTCCTCGCTTTCGCACGGGCAGAAAACACAGTAGTGACTTTATAGAAATTTCGGTGAGTGTATAACGCTGGGTGATTAACATTTCGATTGAAACATCGATTCTGTTTTTCTGAATTTATTTAGAAAATGTCAGAAACGTCGATTTCGCTAGAACCGATCAAAGGGCAAGGGAGAAAAAGGAATTTGCGAGGACAATCTATCGGGAAATTTCAATCGACTTCTATCGATGATTACCGCGAGCTATGCGAGGCTACGAACGAAAGGGGAAGGGGAGGGGGGGGGGGGGCGTGCCGCGTACTCGATGGTGCTCGATGCAGATTACCGGTAAATGGATTACCGTTCGATAGACTATTACAAGCGAATACTCCCTCGGGATATGGTAACCGGAACAGTGTGTAACTGCGCCTACACAGGAACAACTGCAAGAGTGCGGAGGGATGCGAAATATCCGCGAAATTCTGCGCGATCTACCGGATACCTTTTATTTTCTTTTATTCGGCGATCGACTATGCAATCCGACGGGGCTTGCAGTTAGCTACGCGGGCGGCCATTACGCGCACGTTCTGTTATGTGAACACATGTTACGTGGCACTTGTCCGTTCTGTCGCGCGGACACTCGATAAGTGACCGTTCGATAATGTGTCTACCCGTTAAGAGAACGTCCTGTCACGTGAACAGTGGATTCTCATTGTTCTTGGATTTCTTATAATTAACGTACGTCATTTATGCTCGTAAAATATTCATAATATGTCATTACACTGTCCAACAAATTTCAACTTTTTTTATGATTTCGATATACTGTTGGCTCCTTCTTATAGAGTTATTTGCGCTGATTCCGAATCTGTCCTTAATATTTCTCATATACGCACAGTTTTTGAAAAACATGGCATTGAAAAGAAAACATATTTTTCAACTTTAAACAAATATTGTTCGATTAATTTACTGATCGAACTGTAGCGCCGATAGCATTCAACAATTGTTATTAACAATATTACGATCGATATACAAATTCTATTGTTCGATATAGTTCGATTTTCCGCTGGACCCTTATTTTTTGAGATAAATTGAAAAATATCCTCAAAAATTGGTGCAGAAGTGGTGTCTCTCCGTCTTTAATCATTGTTTAAACGTGTTCAGACAATAATAATGTATTAACATTGGATATCATTGTATTCGGGAAAGTCTACAGAATCTTTTGCCGTAAAGTACAATTCAATATCTTTCATAATAACATCACAATATTTGTTTAAAGTTGAAAAATATGTTTTTTTTTTTCAAAGCCATGATTTTCAAAAACTGTGCATATAGGAGAAAAATTAAGGACAGATTCGGAATCAGCGCAAAAAACTCTATAAGAAGGACCCAACAGTATATTGAAAACAAATGGTGTTGGACACTGTTATTAGACTGCGGATCTTTATGCAAAATAAAAATGTTTTGCATTGACTGTGGCAAGCAGGAATAACATAAAAATTGATTTCATCCCTTAACGACTGTGTTACGCTAAAAGCAACGTTGCAACATTCCAGAATTTTTGTAAATCTCTTACCGTTTTATATTTCGCCCAATCAATTTCTTCGTGAATGCGTAAAGATCCTCACAGTCTAGTTATTATATTAATTTATGTGTTCACGGTCTGTTCCTGCTTGTTACAGCATTTCCAAGTCGAAGAATCGTACGTACACGAGTGCGTCAGCATATTTTTAGCAAGGTGAGACCCGGCCTCGAGCGATTACAAGCTGTTTTATTATTGGTACAATTATCGAACCAGACAAGATCCTTAAAGATGCAAACTTAACTTCACAGTTAAATTCCTCGAGACCGTACCCGCTGGTTAAACGCGATTATTACTGTTTATTTAGCAATCTAGCGCGTATTTTTAAAACATTGAATACTTATGAAGGGAACAATTGTCTGGCGAAGTTAATAGATTGAGACTTGTCCCCCTACTCCACCTCCCCCTTCGACGATGCTACTCCCCCACGCTTTCGACCGGTCACGTGACGCGTTCCGTATCTGTCGTCCGTGCGTCACAACGTCACGTGACTATCCGGCAGAGAAGGGACAAGTTTCTCCCTTGATCTGGTGATAAGTCGCAACGACTAGTTTCGCGAGAGGGTCTCGCGAGTCAGCGATGTGGAAAGTTTCATGGCTGGTTGAACTATCCACCACAGTCGTGCTTCCGGCAGATTGGTGGTTCAAACACCATTGTAGAAGGTACGTACGAGTATGTGAAGGTGTTGCTAATTGGCGATTGTAGTTTCCCATTTGTAGTTTGCTGAATAACTAGAGCTAGGTGCCGGCCTCTTTGCTCGGGGAATTGTAAGATCGAGGAGTATCGTTCGATTGTACACGTTCGAGTTCCACTCGAAACACGAGTTGAACAGGCGGAGCGTGGACGAAACGAGACACGTCGCTCTCTCGGTGTCCTCGGTAGCATGATCGCACTTTCGTTCTGGAAACTATACCGGGAACTTGATCGTTTGATTGCGGACCAAATGTCCTAACCGATTGTTCGGGGAGATTACGATAACCGTGACCCCTACTTTGAAGGTTATATTCGTGTTCCTGGGATCATTTCAAGAAAAAAATGTGTATATAACAGGTATCCAATGGGCTCCGTTTAGCCGGTAAAGTAGATTTCTTTTTTTCATAAAACTGCAAATATCTCGGAAACTATGCGAGTTTCTGTATGACGGCTATATAGAATGACAAGATTATGCGATCAGAATTAGTTAGGGTTAGGTGGTGGGGGGCGGAGATCACGCATACGGAAATATAGGAGTAGTCTTTCAACACTGAAAGCTCACCTTAAAAACAAAAAAAAAATAAACAGAAAATGGATTTTTCGGGTTGTCCGCTCAGAAGAAAAAAAAAATTAAAAATAAAATAAAATAAAAAAAAATTCAATTTCCTACAAAAAAGGTCTCGTGATATTTTGCCATATCTCGCATAGTTTCCGAGATATTTACAGTTTTATGAAAAACAAGAAATCTACTTTACCGGCTAAACGGAGCCCATTGGATACCTGTTATATACACATTTTGTTTCTTAAAATGATCCCAGGAACACGAATATAACCTTCAAAGTAGGGGTCACGGTTATCGTAATCGCGCCGATTGTTCCACCACAATGGCCACCGTACGCTCGCCATTTTGATCTAACGTTAGTCAATGTTCCAGTAATATTAGGTGAAGTAAAAATTTATAAATAAAGCGAAAAACGCCTCAGAACTTTTAACTTCGCCTAATATTTTATCAAGACTTTGTTCCTTCATCCAGTGTAGCTATAAATCCCTCTGTTCGGTGTGTTGTACATACATCACTTTTCAATGATTATTTACCCTATGCTCCTCGTGTTCACAATCAAACGGCTCAAGCATGTAAAAATGTAAACCATCGTGCACAGGTGTGTGAAAACATCTATTCTATCTATCCTCCTACGTCTCACTCGGTTAATCCTAATCGCGAGCTAATCGTAAGAGTGCGTCGTACATTGGTGTCTGTTAAGTGTCTAGCTTAACATAAGGTGCGTTCGTGTGGACATCGTGTGGAGAAAACATCGACAGTTCCTGTACATCAAATATAAACTATGCATACATGTACATAGATCGTGGGATCGAGATTAAAAGAGAAGAATGTGTGATCCGAGTGAGTGTGTCTAGCTTAACGTAAGGTGCGTTCGTGTGGAGAATGTCCGAAAGAAAAATGTTGTCCCTTGAACGTGGTGATTCCTGAGTGGTAATTCGAAGAAACTTTCCTCTTTGCGAAAATCATCTACGACAGGGTTCGGAATTATTTACTCGCGACGGCCGATTTTCGATGGCTACGCCCCCTTAGTACAGCCAGTTGCCACCCAAACGGATTGCGCACCATGCGCACGCTCCAACGTCCCCCACTACCACCGTAGACCACGGTGCCACTGATAGACAGTAGCGGACGAAAGTTTAAGACCGCTCTAAAGAAGACGATAACTTTTTTAACCTTTAACTACACGCGCTGGTGTAAAAAGTACACCAATACAATAATACAGTAGCGGATGAAAGTTTAAGACCGCTCTAAAGAAGACTGTAACTTTTTTAATATTATACTATACGATTTGAACTTTTTTGGGAAGTTAGAGCCATTAGTTTACTAAAGGATGTGAAAAGAAATTTTTTCAAAAATTGCAATTGATCGGAATTATTGAAAAAATATTAAAATTTGAATTTTTAACTTTGTTATGAGGGCCTATATTGAAAATTTAAAAAAATACGTTTCGTAGATCTGTGTCAATTAAACATATTCTGAAAATTTCGTCAAAATCGGTCGACGTTGCAATGAGCTACAAAC
>CM052284.1:4234809-4264782 GCA_028455765.1 Lasioglossum oenotherae | reverse complement strand
GCAAGCAAAGGAGAAAGTTGCTTGAAATCTCAGCCGAGGAATCAGCCCGTCGAGGTGCAAGATTTTTCAAAGCGGAATGAAAGTTGATCTAGAAAGTGTCTAGAAGAGATGGTAAGAATGCTATTACCTAGGACCATATTACAGTGTGTGTACTGTGTGACAGCGGGAGGTTGGAGTGAAGATACGATGAGAGAAATTAAACAAACCAAATCATACATGTCGCATGAGTTCTCTGACGATGCCGTTCCATTCCCCGGTTTCCGGGTCTTTCGCGCCGTACTTCCTGTCCGGTACCAGCTCCAACCGGTACGAGAATCCGACTTCCCTCGCCACCGCTTCCAGCAGGTCCACGCAAAAACCGTAAAACCGCGCGTTCCCCGTGTAGTTTTTTTCGTAGTGCATCATCACGTACGGAATTTCCTGCGAAGGGGCGGGGGAGGGCTCAAGTTTATCCGCAACGTTGCACCGAATATTCCACGGGGCCCATGCAAACAACGGAACAGCGCTGTCAGATCGGGACGATACACGAGGCCGGGCTGGCCTGCCGTGCGAACGCTGGGTCGCCGGTGACCCGCGCGAAATACCTCCTTGCCGGAGCAAATCGTAGCAAAATCGAAATTCTAATCCGAAGCTGTACGCATTTTTCATTTCAGGATATTCATTCAAATCATTGAGAGCATTCCCGTTTGCAAAATTAGAACCATCTATGTTTTTTAAAAGACAAGTTCGGTTAGTAGACAGTGTGAGTTGGTCAATCGTTCTGGATTTACATGCACAGTATTGTCTCGATACGATGGCAACCATTTCGTTTGTAATGATTTTTCTGTGAAATTTTCGTGACTTATTCCTGACACTATTCCGAGTAAAATGATACTAAACACGGTACAGCTCGGATCGTATTTGCTCGTTGAATCCACGATCGAATGGAACCTCTGTTATCCGAATTAACCTGTGAAACGTTACATACTTCGGGCTGTGTTTACATTTAATGTAGATTGTACATTGGTCATTAAATCTAAACCACTGACATCGAAATTACTAACCAATTTATTTAACGTGTCACAGGTTAATTCGGATAACAGTGATTGATGGATTACAAATGTACCACTGGTTCGAACCGGGTCGTGTTTGGTATCATGTTAATCAGAAAAACATCGCGAACGTGCTATTGTAAATGTAACAATAAAAATCATAATTTTCATCCATTTTCTTTTTCTACGTTTCAGAACAGCGTTACACTAAAGAATATTGTCTGTACATGTAACAAGCAACGTTTCAGGAATTTCTGTACACACATCGAGGCATTACTGTGCTCGCGTGGACACGTAAAATTGGAAATTGTTTCGATCGATCCTAGACAAAAGATGTTCGACGGAACGAGACAGTCGTGTCCCCGTAACGTCCAAGTTTTATGCCTCCGTAGCTTCGATTTCCGGACGGAATGGCGCGTTAGCATAACGGATACCGGACATAAAGTACGAGATTCGGGACAGTCTCGCCGTTTATTACTGGCCCGTAAATATTTCTAGCCCCGACGTTGCGTCGCGGATGTCCGATATCGCTGGGATCCTTGATCTCAGACCTCGCGACAGCATTATCTCGTTAGGTCTCTGGCGAGATCGCTCGCAAACTGCGGATTCGATATGGCTCTCGAACACGTTGCCGATCACGCCGCTGCGCTGCCTTGTCGCTGTTTCAGAGTTCGTTAAATTCTTCCCCGCCGGTGCCTCGTCCTCGCGTGCTATTGTTAAAGGCGGCCGGCCGGGAAGGGGTCGATCATGCGTGCGAATTGTGGGAAAAAGCTGCGTCCACACCGGACCACCGTCTAGTGTGGACGCAGCTTAACACGTTCGCTGGCAGCATTTTTATTAAAATATTCTCATAGATGCAACGTTACTCCTGCACGAAATATCGGAACAATTTAGCAGAATTAATTTTATTTTATATCTTTAGTCAAATCAAGGTTAAACTGATCTAATTCTGTAGATCACGGCGAGATAATTCAAAAATTCCAGTTTCAATCGTAGGAGATCAGTGATTCAAAAGTTCAGACTGTTCGAAGTTCAACTATTTCAGTTAGCCATTTAAGTGTGTAGTACTCAAGTTTAAACACTCATAACTTCTGAACCACTGACCTCCTACACTGAGAACAAAAAGTACTTACTTCAATAACACGCGTGTTATTGTAATTTTTTTACTTCGATGAATATCAATGTATTCTTTTCAATAGTATGAAATTTCGAAGCAAATAGTGATGTATTTCAATTGTCTATCATGAAATGATTGAAAATATTATTTGATTCAATACCGTATATTATTATTCGTAATATTTCTTTTTCTCCTTCAACCAGATATCTTGTTAAAAAAATTTGAGAAATGTATTGATTTATACTGGTATTGGTTTGAGGCCATATCTTATTTTTTTGAAAACATTGATGGTCAAGCTATTGGCTTATATGATTGGCGGAAGTGAGTTTTGCTATTGAAATTCAATAGTATTAAATATTAAAATAAGTTCATATGATATTGGCACTATTCAATAGTACATCTTATTCAATCGACATATATTTTTTTTGTTTCGACAGGATTTTTTTATCAGTGTAGGATTGAAATTCTCGCCATAATCTGCAGGATTGCAGGAGAAAGAAGCAAAAATTTCTGGTTACCCAAGGTGCAGTGCAGCCCAAATTAATTTTGTCTGTGAGGACTGTAACGGTGCCAGTGAACGTGTTAAGAACCATGTGTTCTCTTTTCCAACGAGCTCTTTGTTTTTCTTGCAGTATGATTAAAAATGTCGAGTGACACTCACCAGTATAGTGATGACTAAAAGAGTGACGTTGGCGGTGCCCGGTTCGAAAAACGCAGCCGTGTCTGTCACGTTGACACCGACACCTGGTCGCCATTCGCCCACCTGTGCGATTAAAATATAAATAATGTTAACGACACTGTAGTGACTAGATCTCATAGCTGACTGACATTGTCGTGACATTGACGTCACGGCTTCGATGGCGGAAAAAAATGGCGACCTGTCACACAGGACACAGTGTCACTCGTATCGCTGCAATGCCAATCGGTGATCCACAGCAATCAAGATCTCCAGCGGTATGATTTTCATTTCTCACCTACAGAGCTAATCCTGCAGCGTAAAAAATCAGGTCCCTGTACCAAAGACTGATTCAGAATATTTTTTCGACCAATAAACGGTAAAGAATTGAATAATTTTAGAAATTTCAACGAGCTCTTCCGACTGTGACGTACCTTGACGAGCGAATGTTGCTTTAGCTTCAACAGGTCCAGCTTGAACTGAATCCTGCGTCCTTCCTTGAACGCGAGTGGACCGGAGATGCCCTTCATTTCCACCTGGAAAGAGACAAGATGGCCACTGAAACTCCATTTTGCCACGGAATTATATCTCTGTTCAGGATATTCGGAGATATTCCAAATCTATTAGGTTATTCAATCTACCAAACATATTAAAGTAAGTTTTTATTTTGCAATTCTCGACACTTTTAATATACGACACCCGATGTATCTCCTTCGATATTCTCGTAGAGCGCGAAAATACGAATCCAACGACTACCATGAACGTACCATTACGATCATTCGATCTCGAGATATTCCAGTCCGAAAAGTAACATAACGAATTGGACACGAATTTTTTGAGTGGATTTTTACGTATATCTCGAGAACGACTGATCGCAATGGTATGGTCATGGTAGTCGTTGGATTCGTATTTTCACGCTCTACGAGAATATCGAAGAAGAAATATAAGGTGTCGTGTAAATTTAATTATGGAAAGAGATTTCTCACGTCCGAAAAATTTCAGGAGAAAAAGAATGCAAGATGGACCGTTTACACGAAGGTGCCATAACTTCGGAGTCGACTGGAATGTTTCGAAGATCTCGAAATCCGATCGTCTCGAGTTTTCCCGAGGCGATAACTCGGGAACAGCGATTCATCCGCGGTTGTATAAACATAATGTGACGACGGGACGGATCCCGAAGGGGCGTTAAAAATTTCCCCACTTAGAAAGTCGTTATCGCGGGGTCCCCGGAAGTCGTTACGGCCGGTTGTCGGCTTTGCGGAGCTCGGAAGTCCGAGCGGAAGTCGGCCAGCGTTGATCCGCGCTTTCTTCGTGCTCGCGAAAATATTTTGAAGACGTGCGCGGGGATGATGAAAGAAGCTCTCGCATCGGTGTCCGTAACTTGCCGGCACGGAGTTTCGTGGGACGCATAAATTTGAGAAACAAGTCGACGGGTCGAAAGACTTTCTAATCCCTTCGGCGGCGCGGCGGCCCGTGCCAACTTTTTCGCCGGCTAGATCCACCGACACCGGGATATGCAAATCATCCAATTATCATTCAACGATCGTGAAAAGATTTTTTCGAGGATCGGAGACTACGGCGCTCGTTGCCGCATTCTGTTCGGCGTGCGGGATTCCTGCGGAACTTAGTTCCACCGCGCAATTCCAGCAGGAACGCGGATTCTTGCGAACGAGAACACTGATTTGCGGTTCAATTTATTCTCCGATCTGCGCATTAACTACCCGGGTCGTTCAATTTCTTTCTTTCTAGTATTTCTTTAAACCTTCGACGTTCCAACAAATATACACGTACAGGGTGTCTCATCCGATTCTGACATCTTGATTTTCTCGCTATTGTTAGTCGTAGCAAAACATGTTTGTTAGATTTCTTTCGTGAGTGGACGCGTGAAGGTCATATAAAGGTGAACTTTGTTTTTTTTAAATGGAATGAGATATTTTTTAATATATCAATCGATGCAGTATATGCAATAACCTCGGGATATGCTCCACTCGATAGCATTGAAGCTGAAAACTGCGGGTAAATCAAGATGTCAAGATCGAGTGAGACACCCTGTATATTAAAACACTGACTTCAATACGTGCTACCGAATTTTTTGAGATTTTTTGGAAGCCTGGAACGCTGAAAAAGACTGGTGCCTAAGACTTTATACTGACTGCTTTTAAGCAAAAGTTTAATCAAAGCAATCTCTTGCAGCAGTCAGTAGTTACTATATTCTACATTCAGTAGAAACGTCCAGCATTGGTCAGACACCAATACATATACCACAGAAACAGAAACCGTTTGTTCCCAACCTTTTTTGTCAAAAGAAGAAAAAAAAAGTAATATAAAAAAACACTTTTTAAAAACCACGCTTATATTAAAATGTACTAAAAAGGAGAAAATAATTTTTTTAGGCATTAGTGACTATAAGTAAAAGCGTGGAGCGCTAAACTGTATTGACATAATCTTCGTGGGCGCTCCACGCTTTTATTTATAGTCACTAATGCCTACAAAAATTATTTTATTCTTCTTAGTGCATTTTAATATAAGCGTGGTTTTTAAAAAGTATTTTATATATATCTCTTTCATTCAATTTCTACTCTTTAGTCTTTTTTTTAAATGGAACGCAAGATATAGTAATACTGGTATGAAATAGTAAGATATAGAAACCCAAGATATGGAAATACGTGGGATAGAATGAGGGGATGACTGAATGAATGAATGAACTGAATGAACGGAACACCACAGTACTGAGCTCCTTCGGTGCGAAGTGGTCAGTGGAGTGGGAATGAGTCGAAGTGGGAACGCGTAGTGGAGTAGGGAGCGCTGGCACGCGGAGTGGGGATCGCTGAACGCGATGACGTACTACCGAGCGTCGCACGGTGATGTGTGACGGTTAATATTAGGTGAAGTAAAAAGTTTCGCTTTATATTTATAAAGCGAAAAACGCTCAGAACTTTTTACTTCACCTAATATTAAAAATTCTTTTTTCTTCTAGACGCAGAGCTTTTTTAAAATTTGTTTTTAATATTGCATTGTCATCCAGTTCTGAGCAATGTTTAAAGTTTCAAGTCTCTAGCTCATCGGGAAGTGGTTTAAAATTCGATTACAAGATTTGCCGCATATAACAACGACAGCAACAACAACAAGCGTACATATAAGCGTGGTAAAAAGAAGAATTCAGAATCGTCTGAATAACATTCTGCATTGTTCAAACTGCCGCGTCGCGTCCCGAGGACACTGAAATATTCGGCAATATACCTTTCGCAGTTCGCTAATGTTCGTTTCGTTTCTGCTGAAGCGTGTCAACGATGATTCACGGCGGCAATTAACCGGAGGCTCATCGGCGGCGCATTGTGCAAGGGACGCCGAGGAAAACGTTAATTAAGTATTCGCGAGAGACAGATACGCGGGCGTTCGTATGGAAGTTAGGCGAAACGCGGACCCAGTCGGACGCTTCTCTTTTTTTTTACAGCTGTAATAAAATTCAGGCGGACGAACATCGCCGGGCGTAAAAGTATTACGAGCCGTTTCTCCCAGAGAGATGTTCCAGCTTCGATATAATACGAGGCGATGATGATCCACTTATGCCCGCGATTTCCTCCGTTGAACCTGGACCTCCTCGTGCTTGTTGCCTGTGACCTTTACGATTCGGGGAAATTGCGTTTCCGCTTTCTCTCTGTCTCTTCTTTTTTTTTATCAGTTGTCTCGACGGCTAGATGAATAAAACGAACGAGAGGAACGAAATGAAATTTACTTTCTGATATTGTGACGTCTCGGCGATAAAAAGGGGGACAAGTCGATGTTCGAAGTGCCGTGATGTTGGTTCCGCGGGAAGATGAAGAAGATTTAACTGCGACGATCGCGCTGCGGTAACGGGTTCCGCTGATTAAAAAGAATATTCTTTGATGTTTAATATCGCTCGTGATACTTCTTTCTTCCGAAACTTTTGTTATATTCGAGAGACGCGTTTCATCGTTGGGAAATGATTGCTGCCTGGATTTAATTCTGGGGAAATGATCTAGACGATTTCCTTCTGCGCAATTGCATTGTTCACTGTTACCTGCGTTCAAACAGATATTGTCTCAAGACAACTTATATACTATTATATATATATTTTTTCTTCGATATTCTTGTAGAGCGCGAAAATACGAATCCAACGACTACCATGAACGTACCATTACGATCATTCGATCTCGAGATATTCCAGTCCGAAAACTAACATAACGAATGAGACACGATTTTGAGTTATGTATATCTCGAGAACGAATGATCGCAATGGTGTGGTCATGGTAGTCGTTGGATTCGTATTTCCACGATCTACAAGAATATCGAAGAAAAAATATAAGGTATAGTATGTAGTGAATTTTTGCGATAAAATAGCCACGAACTGCGTTGAATCGAGACTCGAGAACATTTCCCGTCGTTCCTTCGTCGACCAGCATGTCAAAGGGTAAGTTCGCCCCCATCCTACTGAAATTAAGATCGAGAATTAGGCTTGATCGTAGCTCTGGCTATCGAGAAAGTTTCGTCGCTCTGTCATCGGTCGGCAATTTCAAGGAACTTTCTTAATTAGTATCGAACAAAGAAGTCGCCAAGGCTGATTGAAATCGGTCGTCCATCGACATCGAAAGTACCAGTCGTTTTCAATCGTTTTCGAGGATTTCCTGTCTCGAGAGGTTTGCATATTTTATACAAATCCTGGAAATACACTACCGTGCAAAAGAAAGCACCAAGTCTAATTATAAGATATAATGACAAACAATATCGTTACGTAGAAATTGTATTGTTATTGATAATCCGCAATAACATACCGACATATATATATTTATATATATATTATTTGTATATAATATATAAATAAATAAAATATAAATTCTCAGAACTATTCAATTAAACAGCGAAATCCTTTTTTCAAAGCGTACTGTGTTCCTATTTGATTTTTTACGTTTTTCTATTAAATGTGGCCGGGTGTTTCTTTCTTTTGCACAGTAGTGCATTTCAGAACCGTACGATGATACAGTCACGTTTACAATCTCGGAGAATAGGAATTCGCATAAGAATGCATTTCCTGTTCGACGTCGCGTTTTCGAGAAAATCGAGTTTGAAAGTGCAGCGAGTATGTGCCATATTAGAGAGGAAAATGTCTGATCATGGTTGACCTATTCTACTTACTGCATACAGGGTGAGTCCACCTAACGTTGTCATCCCAAATATCTTTGTTGTTTTTAAAGATACGTTAAATGTCTGAAGGACAAAGTTGAATGGTAAAATAGGACTCGTACGATACCGAAAAAATTGTTGTTTTTATGAAATTTTTTTTAGAGATATGAAGGTCACCTTCATTTTTTTTAAATGGAGTGTCCTATTTTTTATATCATAGATCGATAAAGTATCAAATTCTGAGTATAACAGTGTTGACCTTCATATGTCCTAAATCTAATAGTTAACGAGATAATATCCAACGAAAAAAGAAAATTGTTTCGGTAATATCTCGTTAACTGTTAGATTTAGGACATATGAAGGTCAACACTTTTATACTCAGAAATTGATACTTTATCGATCTATGATATAAAAAATAGGACATTCCATTAAAAAAAAATGAAGGTGACCTTCACATCTCTAAAAAAAAAATACATAAAAACAACAATTTTTTCGGTATCGTATGAGCCCCACACTTTACCATTCAACTTTGTCCTTCGGACATTTGACGTATCTTTAAAAACAACAAGGATATTTGACGTGGCAACGTTAGGTGACTCACCCTGTTTGAACTCGATTTTCTCGAAAACGAGACGTCGGACGAAACAAATGTTATTACTTGTTTTCGACGCGTTTTTCAATATAGAATCACCCCCCACCTCCAATACCATCATTCCGGACACGTCCTGTATGACTGTGAAAACAAAATTAAAATGACCAACACCGTTTCCACAGGAGACCCACCACTAAAAGCAATTAATATAGCTAAAAAATTTAACAAACAACAATTGTGTGAATCATTTCATAAAATAATAAATATGAAACAGTGGTGGGTTTAGTGTTGGACGATCGTAGACGACATTATCGATATTTCCGAACAAAATCGAGTTGATGAAAGAACAATACGCGGTCACCGCGTGCAAACGAATTTAAAATTTTTCCCGAGCCTCTGTCGCGGTATAAACAGCGCCGCGCCGTGATTATTAAGTAGAAATAAATACTGGGAATGCATATTTATAGGAAGAAATCGCGCGGTATCGATTCGCGCGCGCAGCCAAGATACATATCACGTTTGACAAACGAATCCATGAGAATACGCGCAACTGTTCAGCTCTCGATCCGCCCGGTGCGTGAAACTTTTTTGATCGCGTGTGCAGAATTAATTGGGGCCAAATCACATGTAAACTGGAGATCCACTAACACCGACGCGATCCGCCAAATACGCGAAAACACCGAGACATCCTGGCGCGCGATTTTATAAATTAATGGGACAGCTTCTGCGCTGGTTAAAACTCGGAACTCTGATCTTATAGCGGGGATAACTTCCCTGTTGTTTCGGGCAACGCTTGTTAAGTTCTGACAGTATAAGCGTCGGATTAAAAGGACAATAACTGGTCTCGGGCACGACCGGATTACCCGAAGTACTCCGGCGTGGTCACTTAATTGCCATTAGTTCCCTTGTCTCTTACCGGAACCGAGAAAAACGCTTCGCTGTCCTGCAGATGCCATTGGCGATCCATTTAGACATCAAATTTATTTTAAATCGCTTTTAGTCTCTTTCTCTATTGTCTCGTTAAGGGGGTGGTTTTCCATTTTCTCGAATTTTTCTCAGAGACATTATGGAACCTTTCGCATTGGGATTTCATAGAAATATTTATTGGTGTTTTTCGAGTACACGTGTGATTTTTTCAAGTAGAAATATTAAAAATTGCGTGAGCTACATATTCTCTCTATGCAGCATGTTTCAATAGTCTGGTTTTGAGTGCTAAATTTTGCCAGTTTTAAAGAATTTTTTCCGGAAAAGCTACGGAATCTTTTGAATTGGGATTTCACACACGTATGTACTGACACTTGATGTGCATGTGTGATTTTTTGCAAGTAAAAATATTAAAAATTGCGTGATCTACATTTTTTCTATGCAGCATATTTCAATAGTCTCGTTTCGAGTGCTAAATATTGCCAGTTGTATAGAAATTTTTCCGGAAAAGCTACGGAATCTTTTGAATTGGGATTTCACACACGTATGTACTGACACTTGATGTACATGCGTGATTTCTTTCAAGTAGAAATATGAAAAATTGCACGAGGTACGTAGTTTTTTATGGAGACAATTTTCGCAGAGAAACTATTGGTATTGGGATATAAATAATTTTTATTTTGCAAGATGCATAGAATGAGAATGTATTTCAATATATTTTGCTGACATATGTAGATCGACGTAAATCCACAGGAATTTTCTTCGGATTTAATTTTTCATGCAGCTTCACAAAGCTCCCCTTCGTTTTTCCTTTTCAGCACGTACGAAAATATTTTCCGCGTCAAAATTACGCGCGATTCGCTTGAAATTCGCCGTCGTAACGGCAGCAACGTGCTTTTATTATTATTTTTCTGTTGGCGGGCACGTGCCGGAAACCTAGCACGATCCAGCAACATGATTCGAATTCGCAGAAAAGTTTTCACGTACGAACACCTAACCGGCGGCAGTACCTAATCAGCGCAACAAAAAATAAACAGTTTGTACGTTGGAAAACTTTTCTGCGAGGATTACTTCTCCTGGTAATATTATAATTACTCCCTTTAATGGTTCGCGTAAATTGATCGTGCTTCTGTTATGGTTCTGACGCATTCCTTCCTTATGAGACGGTTTCAGACTCTTCCTAATTAGTGTCGAACCCGCGAAAACTTTAATTACCTCTTAACGTAAACTTTGCTACGGCTTAGAATTCTGATAGTTTTGCGATTAGGTTTCGGATTGTTATTAGCCCTTGAATTATCGTGTGATTACTTTAAAATTGAGTTGCAGAGTGTTCCAGAGAGTTATTGATTGTTGGGACCAATTACAATAGATAATTATTGCATTGTGAATTTTTACCTGTTTAATTATTAGAAATTTGTTTGGTGAATCGTTGAATCATATTTTTGGGACACCCTGTATAATATCGACACGACCGATTTCAGTCTATTGAAAATTAATTAACGTTATTAAAATTTTCAGGGATTCATTTCTGTCTCTCGGATTAACAGTTAAATTGAACAGCCAAATTGAAACGAGGAAGAGTACACTTGGAGCTTGCGCTTTGCCGACGCTTGTTAAAAGTCAAAGTTGTGTGCTCTGAGTGGAGGGCAGTTTTCAGAGTTCGAACATTTTTCAAAGTTAGTTCTGCCGAGGGTGGAGTAACAGTCTGCTTCTCGTTGGTATTTCGTTGATTATTGAAATTATTTGCGACTGTACTGATTGCAGGGGGAACAATTTTCCACCCCTAGCTCCTAACAATTTTCCAATTTGTGAAAGAATGATTTTTAGCAGATTTTTCTGCAAAATAAAAATTTACTGCATCAAAGAGAAGCTCTCTAGGGACTTTAATCTTTTTTTAATAATTTTAATTTTTTCGCTGGTCTTTCGTTGGTTATTAAAATTATTTGCTGCTGTGCTGGGGAAGCAATTTTCCACCCCCAACTCCTAACAATTTTCCAATTTGTGAAAGAATTATTTCTAGCAGATTTTTCTGCAAAATAAAAATTTCATGCATCAAAGAGAAGCTCTCTAGGGACTTTAATCTTTTTTTAATAATTTTAATTTTTTCGCTGGTCTTTCGTTGGTTACAAAGTATTCGGACTGTCCTGATTACTGGAGAAACAACTTTCCACCCCTGACGATTTTACACGCAACAATTTTTCAATTTGCGCTCGAAAGAATTATTTCTAGCAGATTTTTCTGCAAAATAAACATTGCCTGCATCAATCGGAACAAAAAGAAACTCTCTAGGAGCTTCAATTTTTTGAAAACAAATTTTCAAACGATTTTTAAAGAATTAATAATTATTAGAAATAAATTCTATATTTTAAATTCACCGCGTCCACTAAACAGTCTGCGCGACCTCTTTCTATTCTTTTGAACACTCTATTACTTTTTCTCACTATTCACTTACTTCTTCTTCTCCATCTTAAACGACCATACCGTGTATATAATAAAGTGTGCAATATTATTTAACAAGTCTGTATTAATTTAAAGTAAGACTGATTCTGGTCCTGGCTGAATATCCTGAACCACAAACTCTAACAATAATTTTACAAGAATGGGCAGCTGTAACTAGAAACTGTAGAACAATTAAACGAGTCCGTCACTGTCCGTCCAGTTATCTTTTTCCGATTCGTCGTCGAATTAGCAACTACGTCGCACGTAAAAACGACCGGAGGCCCGGGAATTAACCTGACGCGAATATGCTCGTTTCAGCACAGAAGGAAGCGGCACACGGTTAGCGACAACGGTTCCGACCTATAATTCCCGAGCAATTTGAATTCAATCGCTGACTATGCGAGTTCAACAAGTGGCCCGATCGCGAGAGGAAATGGAATCCGGTTATACTCATCGAAAATCCAGCTCGATAACGTTTTTAAGCTTTTTCCATTCACGGCGAGCGTACAGGAATATCAAAAAATTCAGAAGTATACAGATGCTAAAATATTCTCTGCGAATTGTACGTGCACAATGCCGTTCGAAAGCTCCCCCTAGATTTTCCCCGCTCTTTTCATATTCGAACCGTATCTGAGAGAGTTTTAAGCGAATTTATTAATACAAAAGATTCGATAAATAATATTTTCTAGCTTTCCGGTGCAATAAAAGTCGAGCAGTATTTAACCGTCTACAAGCTGCTGCGAATAAAATTTTTAGGAAACATTTTTTTCCGCAAAAAATAACAATCTTTAATTTGATCTTTTAATCTTTCATTTGATCTTTTTCAAAAAATTAAATGTTAAGATGCATTGTTGATTTCATAATGTCATAGTTGATGTTTCAGCCGATAAACAAAGCTAAAATAATGTTTCGGTAGGTCTAGGTTTATTGTTAATGTAAAATTCCAACAATCCCATTGAATTTATTTGCAAAATCGACTGTATCGTCGAAAATCGTTCGGCACCGAGCCCTCTGAGGCGCTCGACGCTCGGCGAAATGATTTACTAACTTCAAAGCCGGCCATTGGGCGGGGGGGATTACGTCGCGCTCGCGATTTGAACCGCAATCTCGCATCAGAGATTCGTAACAATTTTAAACGTCGTTGGTGTTTACGGTTTAACCGTAACGGCGGTTAACGAGGCCGGTGTGCATAAACGGGGCCTTTCCCGTTCGAAAGCGCGGCCGCGATAACGTGTTCCAAGCCGTAAAACTACTTGGCGGCACTCCAAACGCGCTTATCGCCGCGGATTAGCTATTCCGCGTTTGTTTGTCTGCTTTTGCCGAGCATCTTTCTGCGCGAATTTTGGCACACGCCCCTTTCTTTGTTTAGCCCGCTTTGGCAGGGACCATGGTCGTCGGCTTCTTTTCCCATTTCGGAGACAAGCGCCAATTAACTAACAATTAGCACTAATTAACCGATTAATTATATTTCGGAAATTATGTTTCTGATAAACAAATAATACAATTATTTTAACTTGATATGTTTGACTGTCATGTCGGTTTGTATTTTCGCAAGTTTGAGACTTTCTGAAACGCCATTTCTTATTGTTCAATGCTGCACGTAACCGTTCTATGATATATTAAAAAGAAATTCAATATTTCTTAATATTCGCTCAATATTCGCACAGTTTCATAAAGTTCTACTGGATCTCGTTTCATATCGGGATTGATGTGTAATGGAAGAGCTGACCTCTTAGTAAAATAGGCTTCGTGGCTCCATTCTATAGGGCTCCTTGTATTTCAGAGTTGGGCAAAAATTTAATCAACGATTGACGACTAAATTTCTACTTCAATCGTCCACGTGGAGCAAGCTAACTTAGCGGTCCGCGTCAGTGTTAGTGGGAAGAGTGGAACGCACTCAGCTGGGCGAGGAGCGGAAGGGTAAGGGGCCTGGCGAGAGTAGAATATGGTAACCCTGGGAACGACTGCGTATGGGAAAGAAAAACACGCGGATGTCGTTCATGTTGTCCTTTTATACGTTCGGCTTTTGATTGAACTCTCAGCCGGTCGACGCGGTAGACGAGGTCATAAAGAAATAATGTCGGTGTGCGATAGTTGTCCGCGCAGAACGCAGGCTGGTTGACAAGAATCGCGACTTTACTCTGTTCATGTTTTCATTATGCATAATGTTTATGTATCTCCAGTTTTATATTCTGTAAAAATTTTCCTTTGTTCGTGATCTCTGTATTGTGATCTTTGTATCCTGTTGAAATAAATCTCATATGAGATTTTCTATAAAATAAATGAAAACCGTTCTACGATCAACAAGAATTCGCGAGATTCTAAGTACCACGTAATGTAGAAAGTACAATACAAACGCACGAAATCCGCAAGAACGTTTTCTTATCTGGACTTTCTCTCTCTCTCTCTCTCTCTCTCTCTCTCTCTCTCTCTCGTCTCATTTTTTTTCGGAAACATGAGAGCCGGTATAAATAGTTACAAAGTAACCTCTCGTAAAGTTGCTCTCCCGGAAGGAGATAAATCGCGAAAGCCCGAGATCAAGAGAAACGAGTGTTCTACCAAAAAGCAACGGCGCGGCGGCGGCACGCCAAAGAGAACCAACGGCGAGGAAACCCAGGAAAATCCGTCACTCGTCATCCTGTTACACGCGCGCTCCTTATCCCTCAACATTTCATTCAACAACATTGCGGAGCATTCGAAGCGTATCGGAGCGCAGTATAAACAGCCCGATGCGCGATTTGCCACGAAATCGCGATGATTTATGGAGAGCAACTGACCCTGTTTGCTTCTCCTCCTGCGAAGTGTACTATACCGTGCGACCGCTTCACCGACTATACATATGTATGCAGATGGCAACCAATACTGTTATCCAATCGCTGTCCCTGAATCTTCCAATTTTTTTAAATATTAGCTTGGGGAAAACCCAACCTCCATTAAATTTTTCAATGTTAACTCATGAGGCACCCAAACATCGAGTTGTTTTTTGTATCCAGCCTTTTTCAAACGGTTTAGAACTGTTTTGTGCTCGATGTTTAGTTCCTTACCAGTCTTCCTCAACTGTTTGCATGATTTCATCGACTTTTTAGTGACGGGTCGACCAGAACGAGGTGTATCTGTGACATCAAAATGTATCGTACTGTATCGCGTCCATAAACGTCACAAATTTTTTTAGCAGCTTGAATGGCATTCTTTCCTTTTTTGTAATAAAATTTCAAAATGCATCGAATTTCTTCTGTGTTCTCACGCATTTTTAAAACGTAATAACTTTTTAGTAAATAAGCAAATATCGCGATTTCTTGTTTGTAATTACTCTCTGATATATCACCTTCCATACGCGCTCAAGTGATGCCAGATCCGATAAATATTAACAGAGTTATGACATGGTAACACCATAAATCCTTAAGGATGTTCTGGAGGTATATAAAAACGCAACAAAATTTTTGAAAATTTGACAAGATATAATTCTTACTAAATTAATGCAATTAACAAAGTTTGGGTTCGATTCACTGCACCGTTTAAGAATTATAGCAACTTAAACGTTGCACATTTTAACACGTCTTCTTATGGAGAATTCATAAAATTCCACTTCAAACCCTATTTAAACCTTGAAAAAACGCAACTAGAAACTCCAGTTTTTCTTTATATGTAGTAAAAATTATGTAATTAATTATGTTCAAAATTTATTAGGATTCACTAAACAGTTACAGAGCAAAAAAATTATAAACTGTTAGAAAACGTCAAATTTATCGTGTTGTCTCTCACTAGCATGGAAACGCGACAAGTGTAGACCACTGAATATAGCTACAGAGGGTACAGTATTCGCAAAAGTTTAATGCAAACTATACTCATGAATGGCTTCCATTGCCATGTATTGATGGATTTCGAATTTCTTGTACTTTTGTCTCCCATTGTACCTCCAGAACATCCTTAAAGAGGGTAAAAATTGCAGATTTTCACGATTTTCGGCAATAAATGAAAGGGTATGGGGCCTGGCGGGACTCGCTGATGGCAACCCTGGGAGGGAGACGCGCGGCCGGGTCGAGTAAATAATTCCGAGTCCTGATCTACGGTGCTTCGTTCGCGACTTATTAACGGAAGACGCGGGCCAATCGGAGCGCGGCTACAGGGTCCGCCCACTACTGTTGCGATTGGCCCGTGTACAGAGCAAGCAAAGGAGAAAGTTGCTTGAAATCTCAGCCGAGGAATCAGCCTGTCGAGGTGCAAGATTTTTCAAAGCGGAATGAAAGTTGATCTAGAAATAACAATAGACGAATAACAATAGAATAAATTGGAAATTGAGCTGTTGCTTTTCTGCAAGAGGAAATAGTTAATTTCATTGTCTTCTGGACATTTTTCGAAATAATTTCCGAGAAAGGATTTCCTCGGTCGCGGAGCGACGAAATAAATCATTGGATAGTTTTGGGAGGTTCTCGCAGATTCGAGGAATCGTTCGAGGTACGTCGAATAGCTGGGAACGAAAGGGCTCGAGTGTTTCAGCGATTAGCGAGGCGAAAACGGGCGCTGCAACAACGTTAATATCCCGCGGTTTATACGCGGCCACATAATTAACGTGGAAATTGTCGAGGGCTCTTTGTCGAGCAATTCCATCCCTCGAGTGTCTTTGTGGTGGCTCGCTTTTAAGCGAGAGCAGCACAGCGCGGGAAACACTTGCAGCACCGTCCACTCTGTGTTTTTCAATCTGAGCTAAGGGGGAGGAAATCTCATTTGCACGCGCTTTCCCGTGTAATCATATTCCGCGATAGCGATGCGAACGATTGCAATTAAAGTCGGTAATTAAAAGTCGACTCGGAGCTGTTCATCGGGCATCGTTTAACCCCTTTTCTTTCCTCTCTTCGCGAGCGTAAACACGCTGTGATTGATGCAGCCGAGTGCGCACGTTGTCGGTGCATCGATGTACGCCAATCAAACAAATTTTCCTAATTAACTCCATCAATCTATCTTATCCCTACATTTTACAGATGTTAACCAATTTAGTGTTTAAACAGTTTGTACAATTTAAAAAAAAAAATGATCGCACATTATGAAGTTAGAATAGTAGGTTCTGTCGTATATTTCTGTTGAGGAATCGGGTGATTCCGGTGGCGGATACAACCTTGTAAGAAGAAATTTTGAGTTCGGTCAAGTAAAGTTTACCAAAATGTTTTCTTTAAAAATACGACAGAACTTTCCCTCTCGAACCTAATACGTGGTGCCGGTTTGAAGATCATCGATGACCTTCGAAAGACCTTGAAAATGGCAACGACAATCGGATCATTTTACGTACAACTTTTCTCGCGAACAAAAATGGAAATGTCATTCAATGTTCCGCTTCGAATCGCACTGTTCCCGTCCCAGACGCTTAAAGTGCACAGTTTAATATCTTGGCGCCTGAGCTCGACTCTCGAATTTCGCGAATGGTCGTTCGGTTATTTAATTAGACCGCTCTCGGTGTATCGCGAATTAGTTCGCAAAATTAGGAAGTTCTTGCAATTACAGTGAAAGCGGTGTTCGATAATTTCCTTAGTAAACCAGCTCCGTAGGTTGGTAATCCGAACATGTCTCTCTCTCTCTCTCTCTCTCTCTCTCTCTCTTTCTCTCTCTCTCCGATAGAGGCCAGTGTCCGAAGATCTTCACGGAGGCTCCCAGAGAGGACACTTATGGACCACCATTAATTTAATAGGGGGATGGCTAAATTCCAATATCGGTGGTCCCCTAATAGTCTCCAGATATTTGCGCTTGTCCCCGCCTCCGTCGGATTCCACGATGACAAAGTGCATGCTTCTAGCCCGTCGTTGGTTACCGGAATTCGATTTGCGTTGTTGAACGCCATTTCGACGCTGGGAATAATGAGCGGCCAACAGAAATTGATTCGCAACACGGTTTTGCAATAGATTCACATTGTAACGATCCCCTGGACAATCCAAAATGTCAATCCTAACGCGCGGACTTTCGGGCATTCACGGGGAAATTCGGTGAAATATGGAACGGGAAAAGATCAAGGCAGGCCTGGCCAACCCCAATGGTTTCACGAGCCACTTTGATCAGGCGTAACGTTACAGCGGGCCGCACTTTAGGCGAACATGCTTTTAAAAAATGTAATACAAATACAAAATGAATAAAACTTCATTGTCTTAATTGAGTCGTAATTAATGAGATATTTGTTTATCCTTTCTTTCACTTAATTTTTGTAAATCTATATTTATGTTCGACGTTGCACATCTTTTGTTAGCTGGTTCTCTAAATTGGCATCAGTTAATGAAGCACGTGATGAACTCTTTGTAAATTTCATCTTCGAAAACAAATGTTTCACAAACATATGTGGGTCCAAAAACAGTTACAACTTACAACTCGTTGAGTGAAATATCTCAAGTTGGAATATCTCTCGGATGTAATATAAGTATTGTAAAAATTAAATTTTGATGTGGACGCGAAAATTAGTTTCATTTCATTGTTGCACTGTAACTCAATTATATCGAAAATATATTATTATTTTATAACAATTATAATTATAACAATGACGCATCATTTACACTGCAGATTGCTCAACTTTAAGCAACCATAACTCCGGAACCACTGATCCTACAGGGTCGAATCTTCAATCCGCAGCCGTCCCAGGTACAAATATATTTGATTAAATACCAAATACATTATAATTTATAGAAGAAAGGCACAAATTTTGAGTCCGGTAAAGTGAAGAGCAGCCAGAAATATAAATTTTCTCTTCTCTTCTACGACATTTTTCGCGATAAAGACTATTATTATACAGGGTGTCCCAAAATTCCTTCAACAGCCGGAAATGGGAGCTTTCTCAGATCATTTGAAGCAACATTTTCCTTTGCAAAAATGTTATCCGCAGCTTTGTTTAGGAGTTATTAACGAAAAATAAGGACCAATCAGAGCGCGACCTAGACGCGAGTTGGCACAGGTCTGCCCGGGGCGCCAACTGTCGATTGGCCGACTGTGCCAACTCGCGTCCAGGTCGCGCTGTGATTGGTCCGTGTTTTTCGTTAATAAGTCCTAAACAAAGCCGCGGATAACATTTTTGCAAAGAAAAATGTTGCTTCAAATTATCTGAGGAAGCTGCCATTTCCGGCTGTTGAAGGAATTTTGGGACACTCTGTATTGTAGTAATGGTTCCCCCGCTATCAACTATTTCATATCCCCCAACCTCCGTCTACACTCCACAGAAGTGTGGTGGGGAGGATCCAGGTATTCGGAAAACGTGCTCGTATAGGTGATCGAACCAGAAAGCGTTGAAATTGTACGCGGTGCCCTTTCATCAGAGGAAAACGTTATCTTCAGGGCAAACCGTCACCGCGCCTGGCGGAACGTGCAATGTTTTGGATGAACGGTTACCAAAATTGCTGGCTTGCCAGGCTTTCCTCACGTTTTTTTTCTGAGCGTGCATATTTCCCTGTTCCACCGCGTTCCTCTTTTTTAATCCACTGGGGACTCGACCTTTTGTTACTGTTCGTTCCGCCCTCCGGGCACGCTCTCCATCGTTTGGCTTCATTACCTTCGCATTCAGCCTTTAATCCGTATTTACAATTAAGCTGCGCCGAAATATCCGAATCGCGCGGAAATTCGAACTGTAATTTAATGTTACAGAATTCTCCTGTCCTATATTTAGAGAGATCGTGTGTCTTCGACGTCGAATTCGGAACAATTTTAAAAACGGTTCTCTGATTCAAGAAATTTACAATTGATGCTCCATGTCCCCGAATTACGTGAATTGACCTGGTACATTGACACTAAACCTACCGACCATCAAAAGTGACTGGTGTGTACAGTATTATAACAATAGCAAGATTAAATTTATTTATATTTTTCGCGATTTTTATAATAATTTTTTTAATAATATTTTTATTATAATAAATAAAAAATATATTCAATAAATTCCCATGAAAACGCCTTTACAATTTCAATAATTGTCAAGTAAAAAATCTAAAATGGGCCATTTCACCCTTCGTGGTAGGTTTAGTGTTAATGTCTTGATCTAAGAAAAACCGGTGATACCCGTGCTGTTCTTCTTAGATCGTGTAGTTGCTGTAAGGTCACCGTAAGGTCACCGTTGTTTAATTTTTACAATTTTAAAATTTTTTAAACTTTCAATATAGGCCCACAAAAAAGTTGTACATAAAATGCAAGTTTTAGCATTTTTTCTACAATTCCGAACAATTGAAATTTTTGAAAAATTTTTTTTTCGCATCCTGTAGCAAACTAATTGCTCTGGCTTCTCAAAAAAGTTCAACTACAATATTTAAAAAGTTATCGTTTTTTTTTGAAGCGTCCGAATATTGACCCGGGTCACTGTATATCGTTTAACTTGAGAAACGGAGTCGACCTTCAAATGTCCTCTACGCGTCCAACCAAAAAAAGAAAGAACTATCAACCATTCGTTTCCTGTTTAATGAAGGATCTCTCCGAGATGCGTCGTTAACTGATCAATATTTAGCTGGCCAGAGTGGTACTCGAGAAGTCGTGGCTGGATTTCCGACAGTCTAACTAAGTTTCAGCCATCTAATGGGGCATTTCGACGCGATCCTAAATCTTGAATCGCGATATTACGCTTCCACTGAGCAGCTTAATTGAACTGAATCTGAAGTAATTGCCACGAGGTAGAAGTAACTACCGGGGGATGGGATTGCAGCAATCGCGTTTGAAAAATTCGATGAAAATTCACAGAGATTTCCAGGACTGATAATTATTTTCTTAAGCTACTCTTTATTTTATCGGACTCAGAATTTTTGCCTTTCTTCTATAAATTATCAGGTATTTGGTATGTAATACGGTAAGGAACCTGCAGATCGAAGTTTCGATCCTGTAGGATCAATGGTTCAGAAGTTATGGTCGCTTAAAGTTGAGTAATTTGCAGTGTTTTTGACAGATAAGCGCGCTGCGATCGATTTGTAGTGACGATCGCGCGCCCCCGCTGCCATCTAGCGGTTTTGCTCGGTAAGCGTCACTACAAACCAATATGGCGGCGCCCTTACCTGTTAAAAACACTGTAAATTGCTCAACTTTAAGCAACCATAACTCCTAAACCATTGATGTTATAGGATCGAAACTTCGATCTGCAGGTTCTCCGGGTACAAATCTACTGGATTTATACGTAATAATTAATAATAAATCTTTAAATGTTTCCGGCGCTACGGTACGATCCTTTGTTACGAACAAAGCAATTTTGCTAATTTATTCAAACATTATCAACGTTTCGATCCCCTGTTTAGATCTTTTTCAAGATTAATAATTTGAAATTGCGTCTGTAACATAAATATGTTGTAAAATTGTTGAAAAAAAAACAGAATTTATTCGATGAGTTATTACTGTAAAGTGATTTGCTATTGTTTCTAAAGGACAAACTTACCTGCTTTGTGAAAAAAATGAAAATTTTTAAGTGTGTAAATTATGCGCGACACGTGTATTGCGTGCGTCAGACATGCCAGTTGTCAAGATACTGGTGTACGTATGTATTTGAAATCGATCTAGGTTATGCCGAATCAATAAAACGGCGGTAAATTTGAAAAGCCTTAATATGATTGATAATACGTAATAATTTACAGAAGAAAGGCAAAAATTTTGAGTCCGTTAAAGTAAAGTTTATCCTTTTCTTATATGTATAATCAACAACTTCCTCTGGGTTGGCCGGGTTCCTCCTATTGTTAGCACGAAAAATTCTCGTTAAAATCGAAAACTCAAAAATTCCTTTGCTTCTCACAGATTTCACACAATTTCTACGCGCCCAGATCCTACTGAAAGACGCGTTTTGCTCGAGAGTCTGCAGTTTCTCTTGATATTGTTGGACGTATAAGATTGCAATCCCCCATTTTCCTCCGCGCTCTCGAAGCACTCCGTTTTCAAGTCCGAAAGTCTCGCATTTTGCAAAAGAACTACATCGTCCCCGGGTCCGTCTGTTATCTGTAAATCTAGAATTATAGTTCTAATAACATCAACTACTTAAGGCAACTCTGCTGCGCACTTCCGTCTTTCTATTTACCATCTCCGATCTTCCATTTCCTCTGTTCGTTCGTAACGTAAAAATATCGTTCCGCAAACAGGAGCGTCACTGGGGAAAATGTCTTCCGAGTAGTAATCTAATTAAAAGAAATCCGAGGGAACTGTGCGATGGTTCTTGAATCAAGTGAGCTCGAAAATTAAATATATATCTTTCAACTATATGTCTTGCTGGCAGGTTCCCTCGAGCAACTTTTAATTAAACAAGCTGATGTTGACACAGACACAGTTTCAACTCGGAAGCAAGATCGGATACGTGAGACAAAAATTGGAAATGTTCGTCTATTTGTTGTCGATGTTCGAACCATGATCATTCCGTTAACAAAAGTAGTACGATAATAATCGTGGTCTCATTTGGAACCTTGAAGCCTCTACTTTCGCATGCCTCAGTTTATTTTTTGCGAAAATATTTTTATTCAATATAACGAATGGACGACTCGATACATGTTTTGTCTAAAAAATGGTACACATTCAACGATCTGTGAAAACGTTAAAAAAATTTCCTCCCGAATGAATTCACCACGGATTTGAAGCTCGAAGCTTCCCCTTTTCAACGAGACCTCAAACATTGATCTACGATTTTAATTCGCCGAGTTATCAATATTTGAACAAAGCGTGTACGGTAAACTTTGCATCACCCCACGAGCCGTGTATGGGTCCGAACTGGTTCCCCGTTTTTTTTTCCATAAAACAGTGAAAAAAAATCGTACAACAATATTTAAAGTGTCGTCGGAGAGAGGAAGCTTCAATCTTCGAATCCACGGTGGGTTCACTCGCGAGAAATATTTGTTGACGTTTTGACAGCGGTTTGAATTTGTACTGCACGTCTTTTCGAAGAATCTCCAAGTTGAAACTGGATCTGAAATTTTTGTTGGTCGAGTTATGGAACTTCGAACGAAAGCTGCATTGTCGGCGTTAACAGCATTATTATTAATACAACACCGGATGAATTTTCAGTAGAAAATAGTGTATAATCTCGTCCGCCAGAGGAACTCGTGCGACTGACTGGAACTGCGAAATATTGAATAATTCGCGGGCTACGCGAAAACTTTCCGCCATTGTTCTTTGGAAGAGTGACGTTTGAGTTGCATGGGGACTGAAGGCGCAAGGAAACAAAAGCGGGTCGCAGATTAACAACAACAACAGGCCGCGACCACACATCATTGTGTTGAATGATTTATCCGTAGGTGGCGAGCGTGCGCGCGATTATAAAACATTGATGGAAATTTATAGAAACTGGTTTTCAGCCTGGACAACAAAAGCGCGTGTGCTCGGCGCATTATGCGCTTTGATAGATCTAGATTTGAAAGGTCGGGGTATATCACAGAGTCGGCCGACATTAGCGAACCCGTCGATTCGCGAATAATTCCGTACAACGCGAAATATAAAATCGGTCATACGGGTTGTGTATTAGCCCTGCTATGGGATTATTCTGTTAGCAACCAGTTAGCCCGGCTACAACTAGGCGCACCGTTGCAATTGTAGTCGTTTGATTTAGTCATTTCCGATGTTAACGAGATTGTTACATTATTGTAACATTATTGTACGGTCACGGGCACGCCGATCAATATGCGTCCAAATAATGTTGCTGGCTCCGAAAATATTCGCACTTGCTAAACACACATTGTTGCTCCCAAACATAATTAAGATAATATAGATTAACATAAAACTTTACCAATTATTTTCCACGTGACTATGAATGTAACCAATTATTTTATTATTATACAGCGTGAGTCACCTAACGTTGCCACCCCAAATATCTTTGTTGCTTTTAAAGATACGTCAAACGTCTGTAGGACAAAGTTGAATGGTAAAAAAAAAACTTTTTAAAAACCACCCTTATATTAAATAAATTGCACTAAAAAGGAGAAAATAATTTCAATTAATAATTAAAATAATACTAATATTAAAATAAATAAATATTAATTTTTTTACACATTAGCGACAATAAATAAAAGCGTGGAGCGCTGAACTGTATCGACGCAATCTTCGTAGGCGCTCCACGCTTTTGTTTATTGTCGCTAATGTGTAAAAAAATTAATGTTTATTTATTTTAATGTTAATATTATTTTAATTATTAATTATAATTATTTTCTCCTTTTTAGTGCAATTTATTTTTGTATAAGCGTGGTTTTTAAAAAGTTTTTCTTATATATTTTTTTATTTTCTACTTTTTAGTATTTACATATCTTGCAATCGATTTTAATTACCACTTCAACCAGTAAATTCAACCATCGGTTCAGCCCCATGATCAGACATTTTCCTCTCTAATGGGACACATACTCGCTGCACTTTCAAACTCGATTTTCTCGAAAACGCGACGTCGAACAGGAAATGCGTTCCGAAACTAAAAAACTCATGGTTTTATTGTTCATTGATGAAATATCTATTATGCAGCATGAGGATTTACAGGAAAACCCATTTCTGTACAAATGCGAGGAAAGTGAGAATGAACATTAAATATTTACCAAAAAGTCGAACTTTAAACGATTGTTATAAACAATTGGGATGTCGTATCAAAACAATCCTATGCTACATGATAGATAATGTGATCAGAATTATGTGTGTCAAATTTGAAGTAAATCGGGCGTACAGTTCCCGAGATATTTGTAAAAATGTAGTCCCGAGAAAAACGCAAAAGATGGAAAAGATGCGACTTGAAAACGCACGAACTTCTAAGCACTGTAACTTGGCTATTTTTGGGAGCTGTTGCATCTACCATGGCTCAAATTATTCCCTCAACTCTAAATTAAAGGAAAATAAAAACAAATCGATTTGTTTTAAATCTCAGGGTGGGCTAAGCCCTTAATTCGTGGCCTCAATCAAATCTTATCCTCTGGGGTTCATTAATTCAGTTGTTTATGTTGACAGAAGAAAATATTAATTTTTTTAATAAATAATAAGACCGGTGCGCTCCAGCATTCCCCAACACACGTTGGATCAACGTTGATCTTTAATTGGACGTATTATTTGACAAATGTGTAATGACCGAGCCGGAAGAAAGTGGATTAGCGTAAACGAGAAGGGTGAAGCGTATCCTTCTCTCGCGAGCTCCGCTTACCCTCGGATGTTCCTGCAACGTTATTCCTGGTACTATACGCGAAGATATTTTGCATTACATTAAATTCCGTTCAGAGGAGTCGGCTGCATTTCTGTCCAACTATTTCCGAATATATTACGGAATAATTTCCATATCCCGCGACATTAATCTCGCTTGTACTCCGCGAGAAGAATCTTATTCCACAGAACAGCATGTGCATCTCCTACGATTCACAACTTTTAAATATTGTAATAGAAATGATCGGAAACTCCATTCTTTAATCGATACACACGGGATCCGCGGATTTTTAGTCTTGAAAATTGTTTAAAAAAAACGTGTAGAAGTTTTTTCGGGAGATCGAAGACACGAAAGCGTTACAAATGTAAACCGCTGTCAAAACGTCAAAAAATTTTTCTCGCGAATGAACCCACCGTGGATTCGAAGATTGAAGCTTCCTCTTTCCGACGAGACTTTAAAAATTGTTGTACGATTTTTTTTCACTGTTCTATGGAACAAAAACGGGGAACCAGTTCGGACACATACACCGGTCGTGGGGTACTGCAAAGTTGTCCATACAACCTTTGTTCAAATATCGAAAACTCGGCGAATAAAAATCGTAGATCAATGTTTGAGGTCTCGTCGAAAATGGGAAGCTTCGAGCTTCAAATCCGTGGTGAATTCATTCGGGAGGAAATTTTTTTAACGTTTTCACAGATCGTTGAATGTGTATCATTTTTTAGACAAAACATGTATCGAGTCTTCCATTCGTTATATTGAATAAAAATATTTTCGCAAAAAATAAACTGAGGCATGCGAAAGTAGAGGCTTCAAGGTTCAAAATGAGACCACGATTATTATCGTACAATTATTTTTTACGGAATTAAAGCTGTTGAAATTCGCCAAGTTTTTGGTCCTAATTTCTGTGTATACGATACTGCTGGTTTTAACAATTTCGTTAGTTATTTTAATGATACTGATTCTTCTCAGCCGGGTCGGATTTAATTTCAGTGAAACCAGCGTCCTTTAATTATGGCAGCAAGCGAACGAATGACCGACTAGGGATTTACGTGACACATAAACACATGGCTGAGCGAAAATATTATTACAGTTAACAGCGATATCCATTAGGCGGAAATTGAATTATTAAACGTACGAACATCTAACAGCCGTTTTTCTCGAAATTGAAGCCCCGATTGAAAAAACGGCGTTGTGCGTTTATAATTAATCCTTTGCTACGTTATTTCACCGTGTCACTGGCCAATAATTATTGAAGTGGACATCTGAAAGCAGCGAATTCATTCCGACGTTTTAAATTATTTCAATCATACTCGATTCTGATCTTGGTGCTGCGTATTAAATGAGAAAGAATTATTTTATGACACGATATATTGGATGTATCACAAACTATAGTATGTGACGTGACACGTATCAACGATAACATCGTTCTTGCACCAATTTCGAAAAACATGTCGAAGAGACAGCTATGCTCGACGGAATAGTAAAATCAATGAATTTGTACTGGTGGTATAATACAAAATTAAATTATTAAATAAATAATTTATTGTTTCTAATGCTATTTTTAAGACTACAAGCATAATCCTGACATTTTCCCGATTGAAATGAGCCCAAACACGACCTAGTTCGACGTATTTTCGCCTGTGTAATCCACGATTTAGTGGTACACCGACTATAGCAAAGATTACCGCACTATAGCAAAGGTTCCACTAAATCATAGATTTAACAGGCAAGAACACTTCAAACCAGGTCGTGTTTGGACTTATTTTAATCGGGAAAAGGTCAGGAATACGTTGGTGGAACTTTCACGAACAAATTCGATGAAAACCAAAAACGATGTATCACGATCTTCCTCGATCCTCCGAGTATTTCTACACGGTACAGGTGCTGAATCTTTGGCAAATACGACGCACATCTCCGGTCACACTCCCATTAGCCAAGAATCACGTCATCAAATATGGAAATACCGAGCAATGACACGCTCCCGCAGCCGATGTTGCCTTATGCAGCCGGCAGACGGGTCTCCCGCGAGTTACGGTGGATTACATTCGCGGCGATTTTTTTAAAGAGGTGCACAGACGCCTCCGGTACACAGAAACTCACCGAGTTGATGTAGTTGATGAGAGACAGCCCGCCGTCCCAAGGGTGCTCGAGCTCGCAGGAGATGTTCGCGGGCCTTAGCGCGTGAGACTGTTCCAGGGTCGTTAATCCCACGGCAAACACCTGCACGCTGTCGTACATCAAGGCTGGCTCAGCCTAAAAGCAGAAAGAAAAGAAACCGGTGAAGAAGCAAGCTTCCTACTCGAGAGTCGGTCATCTAACGAACTCGGGACGCGTTAAATATTTACCCGCCGCTTTTACGAGAGGCACAATTCACCCAGGAGTATTAATTATGCCAGCGCAAAATCGCTTTTTACGAATGCAACCACTCGAAACACTCCGCGAATTATTAAACGTCCGACCATTGCTCGGTTTAGAGTTTTGCGAACTGATTAGTCGGCGATTGCGAACTATTAAGCAGGTTTAGCTGTGCTTTCTCTATTTATTCGGGACAATAACCATTGTTGAAACTTGCTTAATCGCAAGGATCAATCGCGGGTGCAGGATTTCACCATTTGCGCTGTGAATGGGCTTTTATGCATTCACTGGAAATTTTGGATGTACTTAAGTACGTTGTTGTGCTTCAAACAGATGATTCCTGAAGTCATTTGAAAAAACTTTCTCCTTTGCGAAAATGTTCTCCGTGGCCTCGTTCAGGAGTTATTAGCGAAAAACGCCAACCAATCGCGGCAACAGTGGGCGGAGTCCGCACGCGCTGTGATTGGTCCGTGTTTTTCGTTGATAACTTCGTAACGAGGCCTCGGAGGAGATTTTCGTAAAGGAAAATGTTGCTTCAAGTGATCCGAGGAATCAAAAATTTCCATTAAATTTACTATTTTTCTTCTTTAGTATTAGTTTTTATATACAAGTTCTCCGCAGCGTGAACAGCATGAATATGGTCACGCGTTATTTTCCACGCGACGTCACAGCATAATAAATGTAGCTGTGCTTTCTCGCGCGACGTTATGAAAATAATCCAAGCTTCGTCAGCTCTCAGCCCCGTTGGAAACGGGCTCGTTGCAGCATGACACTGCCTCCGCCGTAAAGATGGAAATGCGTTTCATACCCTTTTCTTGCTTCTACGCGAAATTAGATATACTTTCTGGATCCTCGATTCGAGAATCTTAATTCCTTTCATCCCTTATTGCGGAAACGGCTTGCCATAAAGCAACGGAAACATTAACGAATTTATTATTCGACTTTGTGAAAGGCATCGCTCGGCTTTCAATTCATTCTTACGAGAACAGGAATTAATATCGCGTTTAATAATTCATTCGTGTCGCCGCAGCGTGATTTTATATTTTCTGCAGAAAATTTGCATTACAGCCGATTTCCCTTTGCGCTATTTTCCGAACGCTTTCAGCGAAATTTTATACGAATATTTCGTTACTCTTGGCGAATTGTTAACGGCAAAGTAAATGTTTGCCAAACAGTCTGTCGCACCTGAGTAATTGTTCGTGGCGAGGTAAATATTTTCCAAACAGTGTTGCACTTAAACAATTATTGACAAACAGTAAACAGTCTGTTTAACTTGATTCATTGTTAATGGCGAACTACATATTTTCCGAACGGTCTGTTGGACTTGAGAAATTGTTGGAGGCAAACTAAATATTTTCCAACAAGGCTGTGAAACTTAATAAATTTTTAAACTAAATATACTTTATTCGCAGAGAAGTAACAGAACAGAAATTTCGAGTATCGGTAGATTATGCTTGGCCGTTAGTTTCTTCGGGAATACCGCGGGGACTGTAATTTTCGCGACCGCGTATTCGCAACACGTGAAACTCGCGTATCGATGCGGCAGGAGGTCGTCCAATTAGCGACAATATTTCTGGCTACGGGATGGAAACGCGCAGGTGGCCCATGGAATCGCATTTAATCAGATAACAATACGTACCTCGCGTTTTCGTATCCTATTTTTCCGTGGCGCGTCCACACCGTGTTTACGTAATTTCCAATGGTAACAACGTCGTTAACGAGCCCGCTGTCAATGGGATTCACAGACGAGTAATGAATTCGCTCGCTTGCAAGTGAGTGCCGATATATAAATAATTTGTCGGACCTATTCCGTCAATAAACATCGACGACTAATAGCAAACGAAAACAATCGCGAATATACATAGAATTCGAGTTAGAATTCGAGACACGTCAAACAATTAATTATTATTTGGTACAAGATGCTCGTTTTAACACAATTCTTCAAATTCTTTTCCAGATGAAAATATTAATTTTCCCTAGGGGTGTGACCTGGGGATTACCTTGACAGTCCCGAATTTTTTTAGAAACAATTAATGAGTGACAAATTCTGGTCTTTTGCAGCGATGTTAACACATCTCCGAACTATACTCTCAATTTTTTCCGGAAGCAAATATTTAAAAATGACAGAGCTACACCCTGTTTTAATAACACATCGATTTTCCAAGGGGTGAATGAACTTGACCATCTCGAATTTTTTTAGGGATAGTTACTGAGCGAAAAATTCTGATCGTTTGCAGTGATATTAACACGTCTCTGAACTATACTCTCAATTTTTTTCCAGAAGAAAATATTAAAAAATGGCGGAGCTACACGCAGTTTTATTGGAACATCCATTTCTCAAGGGGTCAATGACCTCGATCGTATTCAATTTTCTTAGGGACAATTATTGAGTGAAAAATTCTGGTCTTTTGCAAGTTATATTAACACATCTCTGAACTATGCTCTCAATTTTTTTCAGAAGAAACTATTTAAAAATGGCGGAGCTACACGCTGTTTTATTGGCACATCAATTTTTCAGGGGGGTGAATGAACATGACCATCTCGAAATTTTTTAGGGGTAGTTACTGAGCGAAAAATTCTGATCGTTTGCAGTGATATTAACACGTCTCTGAACTATACTCTCAA
>CM052284.1:4196042-4234709 GCA_028455765.1 Lasioglossum oenotherae | reverse complement strand
GAGTAGGGATTAATGAATAGAGTATAGAGAATGAGTAGAAAATTAATTAATAGAGTATAGAATGAGTAGAAATTAATGAGTGGAGTATAGAATGAGTAGAGATTAATGAATAGAGTCTAGAATGGGTAGAAAATTAATGAATAGGGTATAGAATGAGTAGAAACACTAATGAATAGAGCATTGAGTACAGAAGGAAAAGTGTGTTCGCCAAAATGGAGTCCGAAAAAGTCGGATATCGTCGTAGCACCGTCTTGTCTCGCTTGATCTTCGAGTAATTCGCAAGGGAATCTGCGGCTCGCCGTTCGCTTTAAATGCTAATGAACAGGCCGATCCGCGAAAATAGAATCCGCCAAGCGGAAGCGGAACCCGCGAATATCTGTCCCGACACGAGGGGAAAAATGACAGGCTACCGAAATTAATTTCAGGCGACAATTATTCCGCCGGAGTGGATCACGGATTAAGACGTCGAAGAAAGTTGCTCTCGGGTCCGGCCCACCTCTGACTATTAACTCGCAACTCGTGAAATTCGTGACGGACGACAAATGCCCGCTAACTAACCGACAATCCGTCTGATCTACGTCGAGTAAGCCTAGGACCTGCGTGATGGAATTACGAAATCTTCCTTGTGGAAACCGTAAGATCTTTACAAAAATTCGTACACGAACCTACCTTGGCTCATTTTAAAGCTGGAAGCTTCTACTTTCAAACTTTCCTTGCGACTTTTTTCCTGCGACGCTTGTGGATCGTGTAGCAGTGGGAAGAAGCAGCGCGTGTCTAGGTTAGGTGTAGACCTCTTTCGTCGGAAGTTCTGCTGATTCAAACATGTGTAGAAGGCTGGAAATTTCTTTTCACGGCTCAAAACCACAACAGACTCGAAGATTAAAGCTTCCTCTTTAAAACGACTTATGGAAAATCGATCTACGATTTTTTTACGCCGCTGTATTCCACTCTGGACGGTGTAAATATTGAAACGCATCAGAGACTGACTCTAAACAGTTCAGAAAGTAGATGATTTTGGAACTTTTGTTTCTCGGCGAAGACAAATCGTACGGCAATCTGCATAGGCTCGTTACGAAGCTTGAAGCTTATACTTTTAAACTTCCCTTGTGACTTTTTTGCTGCGACGCTTGTGGATCGTGTAGCAGTGGGAAGAAGCAGCGCGTGTGTAGGTTAGGTGTAGACCTCTTTCGTCGGAAGTTCTGCTGATTCAAACATTTGTAGAAGGATGGAAATTTCTTTTCACGGCTCAAAACCACATCAGACTCGAAGATTAAAGCTTCCTCTTTAAAACGACTTCTGGAAAATCGATCTAAGATTTTTTTACGCCGCTGTATTCCACTCTGGACGGTGTAAATATTGAAACGCATCAGAGACTGACTCTAAACAGTTCAGAAAGTAGATGATTTTGGAACTTTTGTTTCTCGGCGAAGAAAAATCGTACGGCAATCTGCCTACGCTCGTTATGAAGCTTGAAGCTTATACTTTCAGTACGGCCAGTGGTTTTTCTCTACCATTTCTATGCATGACGTAGCAGAGGGCAGAATGAGGATGGGTCTTGCTCCGCGTAACAATGAATCGTTAATTACGTAGGACGTTGCCATGGTCGATTTTTCTTTCCCGCGTCGTAGTTTCCGGTTTCTTTGTAACGATGAGTTTCAGCTGGGCACATTCTCGCGAGAAACGCTCGCCGAAGGCTACAGCGGAATCGCGACTGTGCCTCTCGGCCAGACAGCCATCTCGTATAATTAAGTTATCCACGTTGCTGACTTATTCTTCCCTTTAAACCCAGGAATTGAAAACGCGAGTTACACGGTCGCTGGACGAGAGAGAGAGAGAGGGAGAGTGGGAGAGAACAGAGTAGAAACCGGAGAATTCCCAACGGTTAACAAAGCGGGGGAACAGGGCCGAGGGTCCGTCGCAACTTTGTGCCCGTGGCCTCGGACTTCGGCTAATTAAAAGCATGCTCCAATTAGCCCCGAGATAACAGGCGTGTATTCGCGACGCAACAACTATGACAAGTTCCGGGCAGCGGTCCGCCACCACGAGATTTCTGATAGCGTGTTTTCCAATCTCGCCGCGCTCGACTATAAACGATCCGATTAACTAAATTGCCGGTAATCCTCACCGGGAGATTTTTTCAGCCGAGGATTCGCCCGCGATCGCGATTTCCGCTTCGATCCGCCCGACAATAAACCACCAACAATTTCGGCACAGATTTCAGGAAAATCGCACACGACTCGTTCGACGCTTTTGCACCGGGCTGCAGAGCTAACAACAATATCTATATTTAATATCGCGATTTATACTGCTCCACTTCAGTTAGAACGGTTTACTAAAATTCTCCTACAGGCGTTTGATCCAGAGCTGTTTCTTTCCGCTGCCACATGATCCGCAGGCATCACTGAAGAAAAGTCACTCGAACAACTTGAAAGTAGAAGGTTCAAGCTTTAAAATGAGCCAAGGTAGATTGCCGCGCGATTTTTTTTCCTACCAAAAAAGCTACACTGAGAAAAAAATCCTGTCGAAACAAAAAAAATATATGTTGATTCGATAAGATGTACTATTGAATAGTGCCAATATCATATGAACTTATTTTAATATTTAATAGTATTGAATTTCAATAGCAAAACTCACTTCCGCCAATCATATAAGCCAATAGCTTGACCATCAATGTTTTCAAAAAAATAAGATATGGCCTCGAACCAATTCCATTATAAATCAATACATTTCTCAAATTTTTTTAACAACATATCTGATTGAAGGAAAAAAAGAAATATTACGAATAATAATATACGGTATTGAATCAAATACTATTTTCAATCATTTCGTGATAGACAATTCAAATACATCACGATTTGCTTCTAAATTTCATACTATTGAAAAGAATACATTGACATTCATCGAAGTAAAAAAATTACAATAACACGCGTGTTATTGAAGTAACTACTTCTTTTTCTCAGTATACAATAGTTTAAACATCATGAAGTTATGAGAAATTTTTTCCACGAATTTTTCGACGGAGCACAATTCGGATGCAGGTGGCCGAGGAGCCTAAGGGCCACACGTTTTCGAGTAGTATGGCAAAGCAGGCTTCGGATGTAAGCCAGCTTCGGAATAACCTGTTAGACCGATCTCTGCCTCGCAGGCCGCGTTCCGGAGGATATAGACGGGAGAACGGGCTCTGGAAAAATAAACGCGCTTCAGGATGTGTCTAGCCTCTCCACCCTCTCTCTTTTCACGTCGTCTCTCTCGCTCGAAGAGAGCTTGTTACACCGCGAACGATACTTGCATACTGATTCGCGTTCGCTATCCCGCTCTCCTGGAGCGCTGATCAAGGGAACGAAGACGAGGTTCCCGGCCGATTGGAAGTATCGGATGAACGAATTGAATTTAAAGAGGGCCGCCGATACGCGTTTCTTTCCCTACGAGATGGATCAAGTTTTTTCTCCACTGAAATCCATCGCGAACTACCGAGTCTGTTAACCAGAACCACGAGACTCGCGATGTTTGCTACCGAACAGTCGATTCCGAGTCGAACCGAGCACGAAGCGTGCTTGTTACGTGTATTTTCTTTCAAACTCACTGGAATATAGGTGTAACTGTGATTAAACAACAAAGAAAATGTACGTACATCTTTTTAAGAACGTCGAACAGATTCCTGAGGTGAATTGAAGTAACCTTTCCCTTTACGAAAATGCTCTCCGTGGCCTCGTTCAGAAGTTATTAGCGAAAAACACGGACCAATCGCTGCGCGGCAACGGTGAGCGGACTCCGCCTGCCGAGGCGGGGTCTGTCCGCAATAGCCGCGCTGATTAGTCCGTGTTTTTCGCTAATAACTCGTTAAAGGAGCTTCGGGGAACATTTTCGTAAAGGAAAAAGTTGTTTCGAATCACCTCAGGAATCTCCTTCAACGTTTTCATAAAATATAGGTTTTCAATTATTCTCATTTGCCCACTGTTTTAAATCGCAGATACTTAGTTTTCATTCGAAATGTACAAAGATCCAAATCGTTGATCGTCACACTTTACTACACTTGCGGAAACATTTACCTAATTTCTCCCAGAAGCCGCAGCTCGATTACGTTACCACTCTAACAAATGCCAGCCATTCTTCAGCCGAACTAAGTAGTCGTCGCTTGAGGAGCGCAGTTCCGTCTTTCCCGACGCGAGCCATCGATCGCGCTCGAAACGGTAACGGCTTTCCTGTTTGTCAAGAGAATTGTTAAACAACGTGCGATGTCCTCGGAAAAATTTGTTTTCTCCCAACTTACATTTTCGTCCATTTTAAGCAAGATGAATATCACGGAATAATGTTCGCTCGAATATTCACGGGCGCCATATTACGATACTCTCCGCGGTGACGGAGTCCCGCGACGCGTATTTACAGTCGCGTGAAATTTAAAATCTAATAAGCGGCTTTCAGACGCGTCGACGCAACTCCGTGTCGGAACGGGAGAGGCTGGCAAAGGGAAAAGGGTTGACGCCACCCCCGTTGAAATCCGTCGGTCGGACAACGGGGTCCAGACGACTGCCAGATGCCGGGTAAAATAATAAAACCTTCCGGCCACGAGATAGTCTGATTTACGGTGACAAAGGCGAAGGTTATCCCTTGTAAACCGCGAAGTGGGGGGTGTTCGGTGATTCATTGGTTCTATGTTCGGGTGTTGCCGCGGAAAACCGTCTGCTGGGAAAATTCTCGCTCTCCACGCCTCTGCGATCGATAATTTTCCAATTTATTCTAATTTTTTTCAACCGAGAAATCGCATCGTTATAATGGCCAGTTAATCGAAGCACGATTTCTTATCGGTACACTGTCTTCCCGGCAGGATAATCTCGCTGGAAAGCGGAAGGAAGCCGTCCAAGTTGAATCGCGTGACGTTCGATTGCTTGTGCTCATTTCACTAATTGGGTAAACTAATAACGGCGGCCGTTTCCCCGATCTCTTCTATCGTTTGTAATCTACGCCATCCTAGAAAAGCTGACGATTAAACGAATCGTGTTCCTCGTAAACGGTACAAATCATTCCAATTGGCCAAACCAGACGAAATGAAACAATTTCGACGATTTTTCTTCACGAAGTTACACTCTAAACCTAACCCTACAAGAAATAGTCACCTCCCACCGTGCCAAATAGTGGGGGAATGTCCCTCCCACCGTGCCAAGTAGTGGGGGAACATCACCGTCCACTTTATGCGAAGGGAATTAACAAAATTCTCCATAAAAATGGATGTTTGTTCACGCTATATTGAATCCACAAACCTAACGAAAACCGGCCAATTTTCGGCTGTTATTTCAAGGCTATTGATCGAATAAAATTCGCGCGCGTTCCCTAAACATTCATTTGCCCGACGAGTCGAAAGACAATCTCTCGACACGGGTAGAGTGAAAATGCATTTCCGCAAAACAATCTCGACGATTTTTCTTCACGAAGTTACACTTTAAACCTAACCCTACGCTCCTTTTTCCCTGTGTATATTACATAAAAATTAGTCACCTCCCACCGTGCCAAATAGTGGGGGAATGTCCCTCCCACCGTGCCAAGTAGTGGGGGAACATCACCGTCCACTTTATGCGAAGGGAATTAACAAAATTCTCCATAAAAATGGATGTTTGTTCACGCAATATTGAATCCACAAACCTAACGAAAACCGGCCAATTTTCGGCTGTTATTTCAAGAATATTGATCAAATAAAATTCGCGCGCGTTCCCTAAACATTCATTTGCCCGACGAGTCGAAAGACAATCTCTCGTCACGGGAAGTGTGAAAATGGATTTCCGCAAGGTACACAACCCGTCAAGGTTGTGAATTGTGCCGCGTTAGTGGGCGTCGCAAAAACAGAGAGCTGCCCATTTTGTTCCGCGCGTTGGGAACTGTGTACCGTATACATCTACGGTATACGGTTCGACATATTTCCGGCTTATCCGACCGCGTCAATGGTAAAAAGCGTTGCCGGGATATTTATCCTGGTATCTCTAACGCGTCACAGAATTTTTGTCAGTTAATAAACAGGCCGAACCGCGCGCTCGTGTGTATGTCCGCGCGGGAGTGGGCTCCACCCATTTCCATTTCGCAGATCGACGGCGCCGCGCGATTTATCCGCGAATTCGATCAATCAGCGTTAACGATAAAACGCGCGACGAATCTAGTTTCCGAATTGAACAAACTGCCGAATGAAAAATGCCGATCGAAAAATTCGTTTTTCTGCGATCCAATAGCAGTGTACTTCGTTTGTTTTATTCAATTGGAAATTGTTAACTGGATCATGTGACATTCAGATCGTTAAATATTGCAAATTCAACGCTACGTTCCGGCGATTATCCATAGATTTTCTAATAAAACAATTCGGAAAATTTTTATTTGCCTATACAGTAAATCCTCTTAACGCAAGAAATATATCCCCTCCACTGTAGTAACCTGATCTCGCGATTTTGCGGCCCGAGACGGAAAGAGGGGGAAAGGAGCGTGAGTTGTAAGAATATTTATATATTTTGCATAAAAATCCGCGATCGACTCGCAATTATGCTCGGAGTCGGTCACGCGCTCGCACAAGTTATCGAGTAATAACTCACTCGGTGAACCGAAGCTGTCGCGACCGATGCAGAATAATTATTCGAAGCAAAGCGGGACGTTAATTTCCATCGTTCGGACAGGAGCGGGCAGCATTAAACGCGATGCATGCTCCAGGGCGGTTGTAAGCGGATACAATTACGAAACTCTTTTCTCAACCGCCTGGATATCCCCACAACTCGTAAATCTTCTCGAGTTCTTTAATCCCGGCGACTCTACCGGTTGAAAGTGTTCCCTCATTTTTCTGTTCAAAGCTGTTTCGCGGATTTTTTCTTCCAAGCCCGGCCGGAATGATGTATTCGCCTCGCCGCGCACGGAGTGGCGAGTTGGAAAAAGACCGCGAGGCTGACGACCGCTCGATTAAACCTCGAGCACCACTCCACCATGAATTTCTGCGCAGACATTCACACGAGTGTGTCGTCTAATTCCTATTTTTAGAAAGTTTCCAGCCATTCGCGTCAGAAGTACAGATTGTCCATCATCTGTAGAATCTGGGATCTGTGAGGGCCCACTCCTGACCCCAGGCTGCGGACCCCGCTCATACCCTAAGTGTCTGCCGGGACGTTTGACATAGAAGCTCAGCGTCACGAGTGGAAGACATATAGCGTGGAGTGAGGATGTCACGTGGCCCCTCAAGTGTCTCATTGTCACCTCCTGATCAGTCCTGGCCAGGGGTGCCATCAGCGAGTCCCGCCAGGCCCCTTACCCTTCCGCCCCTCGCCCAGCTGTTCTGCAGAGCCCGCCTTTGCTTCTCCCACTCTTCCCACTAACGCTGACGCGTCCCACGTGGGGCAAGCTAACGAGTGTGGGCGAGGGGCGCAAGGGTAAAGGGCCTGGCGGGATTCGCAGATGACAACCCTGGTCCTGACTCCAGGCTGCGGACCCCGCTCATACCCTAAGTCAGACCTGGGCGACGGTGCACAGTGGTCCCTTTCAGCGATTTAGCTGGCCAAAAGTCGATTTCCAAAAATTTTACCTAAAGTATGAAATTTTTGGTGCTTGCTATAGTTTAATATATGGGGGACAATGTACTAATATCTTTTTTATCGTTCAGGCACCCATGAAGTGCTGTACTTCATCGAAAGATAATAATTACGATAATTAAGATACATTAAGATAATGCTGGAATAATTTTGTCCAGCTAAATGGCCCGTTTAGACCACTGTGCGGTGGCCCGAAAAACACATGTTGCTGTTTCTCGCCTTCTCTAGCTCGGTAAGCTCTTCTTCTCTTGCTCGGTAAGACAGTCCCAGAGTAGCAGCAACATGTGTTTTTTTGGGCCACCATCGCTCAGGTCAGCCCTAAGTGTTTGCCGGGATGTTTGACATATGTAGAAGGTGAGCGTCACCAGTGGAAGACATATAGCGCGAAGTAGAGATGTCACGTGCCCCCCCCCCCCCCAAATGTCCGACTGTCACCTCCTGATCAGTGCAGCCAGAACGGGAAAATCGAGGGAATACAGTTTACCCCCTCTCTGATAACCAGACCAGTCTACAGCACGGGCACCGTGGTCTACGGTCTTACAAGGAGAACCCCCGCTCTGTCCCTCACGGATTTTGTTCAGACTTTACAGAGTTATAGATCTCGTTCCCCTGATTACGAAAATACCCCATTATAGGGGCAGACACTCAATAGTTTTCGAGATATTTGCAATTAAAGTTTCATAACCGTAAAATATCAGTTTGGTTCAGATTTTTACCAAGCAATGGTGTGGCGTAACAGTAGCGAGGTGAACTGTTACGCCGTAGGCCCGGGTTCGAATCCCCCTTCGTGGTAAATTATTTTTTATTGTTTTTTTCATGGAAAATGCATTTTTAATGTTAAATAAATTTTAAATAAAATATTTTTATTCGCTAAAGGACTAATTGAAAATGATACTTATCACTTTATAGAAGAAACACTAGATCTATTACTACATATTCAAAAGATAATAATTATAAAACAATAATAATATTAAAATAATAATACATAACAAACAAGAAATATAAATATAAATACAAATACAAATACAAAATAGAATAAATGCAATCAATAGTAATCAGAGTGGTGTTAACGTAAATAGTTTACACAAAATTCTGAAGAGTGCGAGCCCCATAGCCCCTTGCCAGATCGAAGCCGATAAATCTCTACACCGAAATCTTCGTCGAGTAACATTACTGTCTTTTACAAATAAATACTATTTTTACACATAACAAAAATTATAAGTATTATATTTGATTTCTATATTTATTCTACGTAACGTATATTGTTTATATTAACCACTCTGATTACTATACATTGCATTAATTCTATTTTGTATTGGTATTTATATTTATATTTGTTATGTATTATTATTTTTTAATATTATTATTATTTTATAATTATTATCTCTTATGTAGTAATAGATCTAGTGTTTCTTCTATAAAATAATAAGTATCATTTTCAATTAGTCCTTTAGCGAATAAAAATATTTTATTTAAAATTTATTTAACATTGAAAATGCATTATCCATGAAAAAAAACAATAAAAAATAATTTACCACAAAGGGGATTCGAACCCGGGCCTGCGGCGTAACCACACCATTGCTTGATAAAAATCTGAACTAAACTATATATATTTTACGGTTATGAAACTTTAATTGCAAATATCTCGAAAACTATTGAGTGTCTGCCCCTATAATGGGGTATTTTCGTAATCAGGGGAACGAGATCTACAACTCTGTAAAGTCTGAACAAAATCCGTGAGGGACAGAGCGGGGGTTTTCCTTGTTAGTGGGAGACGTTGGAGTGTGCTCATGATGCTGGAATGGATAGTGGAAGGGGAAAAGAAGGAGAGTGAATGGGATCCGTCCGGATGCCACCTGGCTGCACTGCTTTAGATGGATCATGATGCACCGTGTCCAAGATAAACAATTAAACTCCAACCCCAATAGAACTAGACCATCATCTTCGTCCCCAATCTCTGATTACCCGCGGCGTTGAAACCGGGAACGCCTGTATCCGCGAACGCGGCGTCCCCGGGTCGTGGAAAATGCAAACGTGTGTCGGAGAGTTTACTCACAGACACCTTATTATTCCAGACAGCGCGGTTCGTCAAGATAACCAGATTCCCCGGTTGGAAATGTGTATGCGTCCCGACGCGACGCGACGGTTGCCGTCCGGCCGAAACACCCGGCTTTTTTCCGGCACGTTCCCTCGCCGCGCCCGTTATTATACATGCAAACACCCCGTGAAAAATTATAATAACCGCGGCGGGGTCTCCCGATAGGAAGAGCGAGACAGAGGGGGGAATCGCGTCGTCGCCGGGAATAACATTAGAGGATCCGCGACGACGCCTCTTCCGCGGCTCCCCGAAATCGAATAAACACGCCGCGTTATGTGGCATATTCAAGTTCCCCGACGTTTACACGAAACTGTTCCTTTCTCGTCAGATACCAGAACACCCTCGGGGCGCTCCGTCGTCCCTGCTGAGAATCCCCAGGCCGGCGAAAAATGCCGCAACTGTGGACTCAATAGAGATTTCCTATTTCACTGTTTTTTCTACCTTCTTTGGAATGGGAGATATATTTTTTAGGGAGCAAAGAGGAGGTGCCGGAGGGAAGAGTCAACTGGGGGGAATCAAATGGTACTGGCCCGAGGAGTTTTGGAGAATACAAACATGTCGAGCATTGCTATGTCGTAATTGTTATGTCCGTGTGTTTGTTGAAACGAGAATATTATATCGGACAGCTTCCGCTTGGATCCTCTTGTGATCAGCTACATCTAGCTGACTCCATACGGTTCGCTCATTGATTGCCGGTAAAAACGGCGAAGTTCCGCGTCTGTTTAAGCAATCGGTGCCGTCACAGTGCAGGATACAGTGCAGTTAAACCAGGCGTCTCGTTCCCGTGCCTCCTCATCGCCGGAACGAACTTGTTCGGGAGCGTTCGGGCCCATTGGCTACGGTTCCGGGCGCGCGCGCCCGGATGCTTTCAAATTATTTTATGGCTGTATGAAACGTTCGCTCGCCGTGTATATGTATATATATCGACGACGCGCGTCCGCGCGCTGACTCTAACGGTCCGTTTCCGAGCGTGCTTTTTCCTCGTCGCATTGTTTTACATCCACAGCTTGCGAGGGAGCCGACACGTGTTCCGCCGTTTTTCGTTGGCCTCGTTACTCGCCCGCGCTAAAGCTTTACCGATCAATAAAGTATCGCACCGAACGACCATCCCGCTGTTGATCAGCGGAAACGGATATAATTTTTTCGATACCTCCGGACCGGGCTGGCCCCGAGTATAACCGAGAGCTAGCAGGCCAGAATTGCGCCAGTAGTTGATGCTTCACTGCTCGTCACTGTCTATAGTTAGATTGCAACCGGTCTAGGCAGTGAGAACTCGGGATCAGATCTAGAGAGGGTCTAGAGAAATAGGGTTCACAGAGATGAGGGTCTAGAGAGATGGGGGGTCTAGAGAGATGAGAGTGTAAAGAGATGGTGGCCTAGAGAAATAGGGTCTAGAGAAATGAGGGCCTAGAGAAATGGGGGTCTAGAGAGATGGGGGCGTAGAGAAATGGGGTCTAGAGAGATGGGGGTCTAGAGAAATGGGGTCTAGAGAGATGAGGCTGTAGAGAAATGGGGTCTAGAGAGATGGAGATCTACCAGCTAGCTAATGCTTTGCTACCTATTTCTTGCAACTACCTCCAGCAAGACACCCACCCGTCCGAGGAATTACTGTCACCAGGAGGATTTAGCTATCAACTTTGCTATCTATTGCTCGCAACTAGCTCCTGCAAGATACCTATCAGTCCGAGGAACCACTATTATCGCCAGGATTCAGCTGTCAGCTAATCGGAAAGGAGTACACCGAATTGTCGACGAGGATCGGGGCTAAAGTCTGGTAATCAATAAATCGCTAAACCTATTTATCTGATCCACCATATCTGTTTCCGAGGTACATCTTCACGTTCTAGCTCAGCGAGCAGAAGTAAACTCGTCACGTTTCAACGTTGGACGGGTCTCGACGGCAGACAGCGTCGAATCGAGGCAAACATTTGGTACGAGACGTTATTTGATCGCCGAAAGGTCTTGACTTTCACGTAAATCTTACCTGTATAACTCTCGATTTGTTGAGGATCGTATTCCCGGATGGCTGGTACCGCTCCATGTCCCTTAGTATACCGCGCACACCGACGTCCTCCGCGTCGACCAGACGGAAGGCAGTGATATTGACGAAATTGTACTTGAAGTCCTCGAGGTCGAAGGTCTCGATATCCTGGAAAAAGGAGCCGACTCACGATCTCCCTCTCTCATTTTCGAGTTGCCGGGGCTTCTCTACCGGCTCGAGGGTACTTACGAAAGTCGTGAAGAGATAATGGTACTTGTAGTCGTTCATTTGCAGCTGCAGGATCTGAAAGCAGCAGCGCCCCCAGATTTATTATACACTGTTTAACGTTATTTGTTTGTTGGTGGCCCACCCCGGTTCGACGCTAATTCAATCGCGGAAGCCACAGCGCTTTGAAGTCAAGAGGCACTCTGGCAATTGCAGCTATGCTTCAACGGGTTCGAAAGAGATTCATGCGAAACTGTCGCTGAAGCATTTCGGACGCTTTTCTGAGTCGAAAGAGTACCAACACAACATGGTTCGGAGCATGTTTGCAATCTCTATTAACCGAACTGATGTACAGAAATCATTAAACAAGTCTAGAGAATACACAGTCAAAATTTCTAGCATTGTAGCGATATAATCATATCCGAAGATGCTCCACCGAAGGGTTCGGATAAGAGAGGCTCTACTTAAACGTGGATTACTCGGTGAAATACGAACCGAACTGGGTCGTGTTGGGTATCATTTTACTCGGAAAAGAGTCAGGAATGCATCGATAACAGTCTCCCGTAAAAATTCTCGAAAACAAAATGGCCGTGTTCTTTTTTCCACCTCGAAGTTCGCAGAAAGACATGAAGAACCGCGTTTCTACGCGATATAATCGACAGTTCAAGCTCGAAATTGTGATGTTTCGGACTGGAACTGTTGGGAGGTGGTGTTCGGATCGATTGAAACAGTAAAAATAGTGTGGCGGGCCGTTAGCAATCTGCGCGGCTCGCTTGGGAATAAATACGGCGCGGGTAACATCTTCGATCTATTTGCTTTGTGGACGCGTGTCGGGGTTATCGAAACCCGAGGAAAGCAGGCTCGCGGGATGGGATCGATAGACGAATATGCAGTTACCATTCGAAGAAAATGATGCATGTGCTCCGGTCTGGTATCCACGATGAGATTCCGTATTTCCTTGCTTTTCATCTCGGAGAGAACCTGCCGGTAGGAATCCGGGTCGGCCTGCCTGAGGTTAACCTCGATCTCCCGAGACTTCGGCGACCTGACGAGCTCTCGTAGCTTCACCAAACCTGAAACGGTCGTCGTTGGCACGATTAACCCGTCGTCGTCGTCGTCGCGTCGATTAAAGTGGAACCAATCATCCGGTTTCCCACAGTTCACCGTCGAACGCGTCGACCATTTTCATTTCTCCGCGTCGCGGAACATCGCGAACGATCATTCACAACTGGCCGCGACATCGCAAAACCAGCCGTATCGACTCGAAACATTCGTAAAAATGAACACACAGCAGATAATTCAAAGGCGCCCCGAATTCCGGAATTGCTGATTACTCTAACTCGATTCCGGGAGATACGTGCGCTTCCAACTCGTTTGCGGTTTTCTCGGCTCGTCGTTATAGAAATCGATGCGCGCGATGCAGCAATGCAGCTTGTCAAAATGCAACATTTCTCTCGAGATTTTTTTGTTACAAAAGAGATGAAACACGACACGTTTCGCAGCACTTTTTCCTGTTCAGTTTCAACCTCGACTATCCGAACTACTGTCTCCGCACACATAAATAACTCGATCCACAGCAATCTGTATACGGTTTAACTCGAAGAATCTAGTTACAGTAGCGGAGAAAAGTTTAAGACCACTCTAAAGAAGACGGTAACTTTTTTAATATTGTACTATACGATTTGAACTTTTTTTGGGAAGCTAGAGCAATTAGTTTACTAAAGGGCGTGTAAAGAAATTTTTTCAAAAATTGCAATTGATCGGAATTGTTGAAAAACTACTAAAAGTTGAATTTTTAACTTTTTTATGTGGGTCTGCATTGAAAATTTAAAAAATACGTTTTGTAGATCTGTGTCAATTAAACATATTCTGAAAATTTGAGCTACAAACGTTTAAAGATGGTAAAAATTGCAGATTTTCAAGATTTTCGGCAATAAATTGTGAAAATCTGCAATTTTTACCATCTTTAAACGTTTGTAGCTCATTGCCACGTCGACCGAATTTGACGAAATTTTCAGAATATGTTTATAATTGACACAGACCTACAAAACGTATCTTTTAAATTTTCGATATAGGCCCTTACAAAAAAGTTAAAAATTCAACTTTTAGTATTTTTTCAACAATTCCGATCAATTGCAATTTTTGAAAAAATTTCTTTTCACATCCTTCAGTAAACTAATCGTATAGTACAATATTAAAAAAGTTATCGTCTTCTTTAGAGCGGTCTTCAACTTTTGTCCGCTACTGTAAATGACCGTTCTAGCATCTAGACGTTTCTCTGAAGAGTTCGGATAGCAGAGGTTCTATTTAATCGGGATTCACACGGTCAAATACGAACCAAACTGGGTCGTGTTGGGTGTCATTTTACTCGGCAAAGAGTCAGGAACATGTTGGCGACGGTTCCATTAAGAACTAATTAAAAACAAAATGGCTGTGCACTTTTTTCGGATTAATGCTAGCGATAGGAGTGTTGGAATTGCTTTGTGTTCGCTTCGTTGGTGAAAACAACAGCAGGAATACGAAATGTAATCGGCGCCTAGTGGACCCGTGAACCTTCCAGTAGTTTAATTCGCATAACATTTGTGGTAGGAACGAAATAGTTTCTTGGCGGATCTTCTTGGCTACTATTAGGCCGGTCGTTTAATGGGACGGAAACCCGTGAATCGCGTCGCCCGATGAAATCAATACTTCCCACCGCCTAAGTAATCAAGGTATCATCTCGACTTGCGGGTCTTCCGGGGTTCGGGTTCGTTCCCTTTCAAGTTTCCACAGGAACTTCGTTGTCTGGATTTCTCGAACGTTCCCCGGTTCCTCGCAGGCTTAAGTCAATCTAATCTTTTCCGACAAATCTCGGTGGCGGGAATGGTTTTCAATAGATTTACCGGCGTTTAGCCGATAACGCCGCTACAAATCGCCACCCCCTGAAATTATTTCACCCCCACCGTGAATATTTTTCGGGAATTCTCGAGGAAAAATTATTTAGACAATTTTTAGTTTCGCGCACAGCCGAAGCCCTGGAATTGAAATCTGTAAAATTACCGAATCGCTAGCGATTAATTATTAAACTGCAAAAAGTGATTATAGGCGAAACGTAAAACTGTAATTCGATACAGATCCGCAATTAGTAACGTATAGAAATTCGTAGCCGCTCAATTGATTAACAGAGTAAAAACAAAATTGATTTCACGTATCGGAAAATTATACTGAGTGCTGTTCGTGTGAAATATTGGCTAAAACCTAGGGAGAAGAAACATTGTGGAATAGTCAAAGGAATAATCGCGCTTGATTAATTGCCGTTCGTCCGATTAATATTACATTTTGGTGGGTGTTGCACGATTAACGAGACGCGATTAATAATTCCGAACAATTGGAAATAAATTGTCGGGGCAAACAAATGGCCGTGCACGGTCCGGCAAATTCCCTGTAATTCGTAAAGCCGTTCCTACTGGTTGGGGGTGTCTATTTTCTTGTCACTGTGTGTAACGTTAATCGCGGGAGAAGGCGCAGGAATGGGACGGATCGATAAATACTTGAGTAAGAAACGTAATTTACTCGTCGCTGATCAGGGACCATAAAAGCTATTTGGAAAGTTATAAACGCGCAGTTTCATGTTTCGCCTAGCTGTCGGCTTGTTGATCGTTAAAGAAGATATATTGTCCGCGGAAGATTTACCTATTCGGAGCGAGACGCCTCGAAACAAAAGACTCTCAATTCCGTGTCGCGACGTTGTGTTCGTGGTCCCTGTGAATTTTATAGGAATCGTTTATCCTTGTGGAGAGAGCTCTCTCTCTCTCAATGATTCAATTATACAGGGTGTCACAAAATTCCTTCAACATCCAGAAATGAGAGGTTCCTAAGATCATTTGAAGCAACAATTTCCTTCGCGAAAATGTTATCCGCGGCTTTGTTAAGGTAAGCTTGTAATAATTTCTGAGAACCATCAAGTTCTCAAGCGACGATTAGCAATTTTATTATAGTTTTCTTTAAATAAAAGGATGAGTGACGAAGACGTTGTAATTATATACTTTGATCTTAACGCGACAGAAACGATGTAACAAAATTCTCGCACGAGGCACACACGTTCCATACAGCGACTAGGTGGCGTTGTGTCTTACTCAGGGTATTATTATTTTCATTAATATTAACCCTTTGCACTCGGAGCTATTTTAACTGGAAAATTGAACACTTCTTCCGATCTGGAATACTTCCATTCCCTATGATTTTTGAAATTTTATGGATATGAAATTGGTATAATACCTCATACAATACCTAAATGTGTAGTAGTTGATTAGATACCGATATATTTAATAATGTAAACAATATCTTGATCAATTTTTAGTGGTGCCTCAGGGAGGACAACCGAGTGCAAAGGGTTAAATGTATCTTAATATTAGGACCTTGAATAAGTTATCGCAGTTTTTTTTAACAAAATAAAAGATTTATTTAAATTATAAGGAACAAAAACATTTCATTCAAAGTATAATATATATATATATATATATATATATATATATATATATATAGTATAATATATTCGAGTAATTCCTCCAACTTTTCGTCTTGAAATTTTTTCGGTGCGCCAGAACGTTTCTTTATCCTCAAGTTCGAAATCATTATTTTTGAAGCGTCGAAACCAGTCTCTGCATGTCGTATCCGACAAAGCATTGTCACCATAAGTCTCAACAAGAATTCTATGTGCTTCAGCTGCAGATTTCTTTTGAATAAAGTAGTGCAATAAAATTCCCCGCAAATACACTTTATTCGGCACAAAAGTAGACATTTTCAGAACTAAGAAAAAATTACTTTGCTTACACCAAAGTGAACTACCACACACTGAAATTTAAGGTTAGATACACTACTGCCTTGCATGTGTGTTACCATTCGAAATTCCAGGAACGGGGGTACTGCTACTGCCATCTTTGAAGAAACAGCGAGAACTTATTCAAGGTCCTAATACTTGACAGTTTTTAATTGGAAGACTAGTAGTGGGGGAACTGGTGGTGAGGAAAACCACACCCAGGCCCGAACCACTGCATAAAATAAAATTGACCCGTTCCGCCACGTTCGACGTCGACACTGAAAAGATTCAATCCGGTTCGTCTACACGGGTTCAACTTCGACTCTCAATCCGCAGGTGTTGAAACGCTTTCCCACCACGATTGCCGCCTGTATATCAATCCATCCACGTGAGTTCCCGAACTCGATCGTTCCCAGATCGCAATCAGTTCACCAAAGTTAAATGAACATCGTTCACCCTTCGAGATTCAATATGCCCTGTCCGAGGAACATTTGTCTTCGACGGCGAAACTTGCACAGCTAAATTTGCGACGACGGTTTCGCGTAACGCTTTTTCTCTCCGCGTGCCAAGAGAATCCTGTCCCGATCCTACAGGATTGTGTTTTTCCGTCGAGCCACGTCTGGGAAAGTTGCAAAAGGATAAAATCGAGAACGCGATAAAGAGGCCAAGTTCCGTGCCGGTTTCGCGCGGGCTTTTCGACTGTCCCGAAACAAATGACCGCGTCGGTATTTACGTACTCTAATGACAACCACTTAGGATCGTGCCCGGAATGCCGATAACCGCCCCGGGGATGAAATATTACGTCGTCGTGTGCGGTGGTCGGAAGGAAGGAAGGAAGTCGTCCCTTTTTCTTCCCGTGGCGGCCGCGGTAGAGTATCGGGACTCTCTCTCTCTCCCTCTCTCTCTCTCTCTCTCTCTCTCTCTCTCTCTCTCTCTCTCTCTCGGTATCCAAGGAAATTGAATTGCTTGAGTCTTTTCAGGGTACATATTTTATCGAAACAAGTGGATCGATAACGATGATAAATTGCCGGTGACAGCCCCTGCCGCTCAACTCTTTCGTATTACGCACCGCGGCGGTATCATGGTCATGGTTATTAGACGATAGTCAAGATTGATGGGGGGTTGCATCGCGTCATCATCGCCGTGAACGATGCGGACGTTTAATGACCGGCAGATTAGTAGACTACCGTTCTCATGCGATTTCGTCGACGAAAACGAACAAAAAAACACGCTGTTTTTCCATGTTTTGATTGATGGAGATTGCACCTGCGAATTTTCTGCTGTTGCTCATTATTCAATTTTTGAGCTACGACAATGGGCTGCTCGTTACTTTATCAGACACAAAATTTCTGCCTTTCTGCTATAAATTATGATATATTTGGTATGTAATCCAGTAGATTTGTACCCGGGGCGGATGCAGGTCGAAGTTTCGACCCTGTAAAATCAATGGTTCAGAAGCTATGCATGCTTAAGGATGTTCTGGAGGTACAATGGGAGACGAAAGTACAAGAAATTCGAAATCCATCAATACATGGCAATGAAAGCCATTCATGAGTATATTTTGCATTAAACTTTTGCGAATACTGTACCCTCTGTAGCTATATTCAGTGGTCTACGCTTGTCTCGTTTCCATGCTAGTGAGAGACAACACGATAAATTTGACGTTTTCTAACAGTTTATAATTTTTTTGCTCTGTAACTGTTTAGTGAATCCTACTAAATTTTGAACATAATTAATTACATAATTTTTACTACATATAAAAAAAACTGGAGTTTCTAGTTATGTTTTTTCAAGGCTTAAATAGGGTTTGAAGTGGAATTTTATGAATTCTCCATAAGGAGACGTGTTAAAATGTGTAAACTTTAAGTTGCTATAATATTTAAACGGTGCAGTGAATCGAACCCAAACTTTGGTAATTACATTAATTTAGTAAGGATTATATCTTGTCAAATTTTCAAAAATTTTGTTGCGTTTTTATATACCTCCAGAACATCCTTAAAGTTGTGCATTTTCCAGTGTTTTTGACAGCTAAGGGCGCCGCCATATTGGTTTGTAGTGACGATCGAGCGCCGCATACCGAGCAGAATAATTAATTAGTCGTAATCGGCTCGTGATCGTCACTACAAAACGAATATGGCGGCGCCCTTACCTGTCAAAAACACTGCAGATTGCCTCACTTTAAGGATGTTCTGGAGGTATATAAAAACGCAACAAAATTTTTGAAAATTTGACAAGAGATAATCCTTACTAAATTATTGCAATTACCAAAGTTTGTGTTCGATTCACTGCACCGTTTAAGAATTATAGGAACTTAAAGTTTGCACATTTTAACACGTCTTCTTATGGAGAATTCATAAAATTCCACTTCAAATCCTATTTAAACCTTGAAAAAACGCAACTAGAAATTCCAGTTTTTTTTGTATATGTAGTAAAAATTATGTAATTAATTATGTTCAAAATTTATAAGGATTCACTAAACAGTTACAGAGCAAAAAAATTATAAACTGTTAGAAAACGTCAAATTTATCGTGTTGTCTCTCACTAGCATGGAAACGCGACAAGTGTAGACCACTGAATATAGCTACAGAGGGTACAGTATTCGTAAAAGTTTAATGCAAAATATACTCATGAACGGCTTTCATTGCCATGTATTGATGGACTTCAAATTTCTTGTACTCTTGTCTCCCATTGTACCTTCAGAACATCCTTAAGCAACTATAACTCCTGAACCACTGATCTTATAGGATTGAAACTTCGATCTGCAGGTTCTCCGGGTACAAATCTACCGGATTACATACCAAATACATAACAAGTTATGTATAGAGGAAAGGCACAAATTTTTAGTCCGGTAAAGTAAAGTTTACCCCGACAATGCACTACGCACACGGATTTCTGCAGGAAGATCGGCAGTCTAACGATTAGGGTCTCTTCCAGATCGCTTTATGGAATCATTAAGGACCAAATAAGACGAACACCATGAACGTTTGACGAGCTCTCTCTTCGAGCCAAAGCGATAAACCAGAGACCTCTGACTTTACAGCCTCGCTCCATGGGGCAATCCGTTGGCCCTTTACGATAACGTTGAAGATTCTCGCGCGCGCCTTCAGCCCCCTGCTTTAACAGAGCGACAGGGCTTACGGCGATCTTTCATTATGGGGTGACGGGGATCATGCGAGAGTTCACTGAATCCCGATGTCTACGGCGATAACGCGAATAAACAAAGAGGATTTTGCTTTCAACTATAAATCCGGGGCGCACAGATTTATCTTTCCTTCGGCTTCCAGGGATACGCTTTCTTTTTAAACGCCATTCTCATAGTCTTTCGCAGTACGACGTGAAGTTATAGCGAATATGAATAAAATTGTAACCCAGTTATTGATAGGTGCCTCCGTAAAAAAATAAACAACTCGTGCTATTTATAATATTTTAGCTTGAAAAAAATCACACATGTGCCCTAGATACCAGCAAATACGTGGAAAAAATTCCAGTGCGAAAGGTCGAATAGTTCTTACGAAAAAAATTCCTGAAAATAGGTTTTCACTAAAATCATATTCGAAGATAAACCATCCCTTAAAATGTAATTTTTACAATAAACGAACAATATTAAATGGTTAATATGCTATCAAAACGGATTGAAATATATAACAATGGAAATGTAACTGAAAAACAATTTCCCGCAATATCGAACACGTAGTCGGCTAACAAAGGTTTACGGTTTTCGCCAATTTAAAATCATTCCGCATAACAGACTTATTCGAGTACAATAGCTGTAATTATACACGATCCCTGTAAATACACGGCGTTCCATTATATGAAAACTTTTATTCCGAAATTATGTTAGTAGTCCCATAACGAACATTCTGCACTGTTTTAATAACATTTGTAATTGGATCCCTGCTGCTGTACCTCTATTTAGAATATTCATTTGGAACGTTTCATATCATTTATTATAAGGACTGTTAATTTACATTTGAAATTTAACACGGGCTGCCTAGCAAGAATAACAAAAGGGTTAATGAAGCTCACGGCTAGGTACCCTCATTTGAAACACGACGAAAGTCGGTCCCGATCCATCGGCTTATTCGGACTAAAACAATATCAGTGAAATATCAAAAAATTGCCCAACTTCAAAATATTATAACTTCCAGAAAAAACGTCGCAGAATCTTCCCCCTGGTCTCATTTTAAAGCTTGAACCTGCTACTTTCGAACCCTCTTGCTCCCTTCTCCCGACGAATTTTTTCTCATTAACATATACCGGGTGACAAAGTCAACATACTTTTTCGATTGAAGACCAAAAGTTTCACCCGGTATATAACGTGAAAACATTGATCAGGAAAAACGAACAAAGGGGTTCGAAAGAGAAAGGTTCAAGCTTTAAAACGAGACTAGGGAGAAGATTCTGCGAGGTTTTTTCCGGAAGTTATAACATTTTGAAAAATGATCGTTTAATTTTGCACGGTATCGGCGCGACGATTTGCTGCGGAGATTTCGTTTATCCGTTGGAAACACGCGATGGGGCACCGTAAGAATATTTCCTCGGCACGTTGTATACGGTCTCCAAGCACGATTCGAGGCCATCTTTTAGCTGTCGCGAGCGAATCGTAAAGAAGAGACAGCGTCAGCTCTCCATCCCAGTGATTTAGCTGCCGTGCAGCGCGTACGTGGCAGACCGGATACATATTCCTGAGGTGGTGGTGGCCGCTACCGAATCTTACCATCTCTCGCGAGCACGGGGTATCGGGATGGGGAACGTTACTTGCCACTTTCCCGACGATGTACCGGGAATCTTTATCGCCTGCCAATATCCCCGGCACCCGGAGACGCGAGTCTGCTTCTGACGGGAAGATTCCGCACGGTTTACAAGACTTTTTTACTCCCACCACCCCACTACCTCCTCAAAGCTTCGAATAAGCTCCGTCCGCGTCTGTATATCTCCTGCAAATCGAACGTTCCGCGAAGTTCGCTCGCGAACTCTCCGCGACGAATTGATCCCTCCGGAGGAGCCCGCCAATCTCGCGAATCCAGTTTAATCAATTTTTCCCGGAATATTTCTATGATATTTACAATACAATTTAACTTCATTAATTTCAGGATTTAATTTAACATTGTATGTACGTTTTATTATTTATTTATTGGTCCTAGCACCGGCAATTCCCGTTAATTTAATGGATAACTTTAACGGGCTACTTCATCGATCCGTTCGGATAGCAGAGGTTCCATAATATCGTGGATTACTCAGGCAAATGAGATCTAAATTGCATCGTGTTGGGTATCATTTTACTCGTGAAAGTGTCAAGAACACGCCAGTGCAGGTCCCATGCAGAAATAATGAGGAACAAAATGGCTGCGTCCATTCTTCCGGCTCGGTGCCAGAGGTGATCAAGAAATAACGCCTTAGGGACACGATTTAAGCAATATTTCGGACCTGCGACTGCCACGCTTCAAACTTGGATTGTTATTAACAACAATGTACAATGCAAAATGGTCGTACGTAATCCTGTATTTCGTCCGGTAGACTATACAGGGTGTCCCAAAATTCGTGAAAATCCCGAAAGGGGGTGGTTCCTGAGACCATTTCAAGCGATATTTTCCTTTGCAAAAATGTTATCCGCGGCTTTGTTTAGGAGTTATCAACAAAAATCACGGACCAATCAGAGCGCGAGACCACAGTCGGCCAATAGACATTTGGCGCTCTGATTGGTCCGTGTTTTTCGTTAATAACTCCTGAACAAAGTCGAGATTAACATTTTTGCAAAGGAAAATGTCGCTTGAAATGGTCTCAGGAACCACCCCCTTTCGGGATTTTCACGAATTTTGGGACACCCTGCATAGCCTCTACAAACTATAATAGAATTTTTTCTTTTTATAATTGCGTTTTTCAAACAACGCACTGTCCGTCGCGAATGCACATTAAAAGCTAGATTCAAGCAAATGCCGCTATAAGCAACACAGCATCGCAGTTCAGAATGCAGCGCGTGGAAAGACGCGCGCCGTCCAGCTACAGGCGTCCCCATTGTCCGGAGTGTTTCACGAGGAACGAATGTCGGGAAATATAAGAGGATCCCGAAGAAAGGGATCAGAGGGTAAGAGAGAACCAGTCGTGGAGGCTGTACAATGGGCGGTGATGGACCGCGTCGAGGGTTCATTCATGATTCCGATGGCGTAAAGGTGGCTGGATTCGGTTGCCAGAATTCGGGGGAGAGGGTGGGATGGACCTGCACCTTATTCCTACAACCCTCTCTCTCTCTCTCTCTCTCTCTCTCTCTCTCTCTCTCTTCACTGTCGATAAAGTAGATGGCATGGCTCCCGGAATAATTTTTCTGCATTTTAACATCACCAAATTCGTCTGTGTTCTATGAGAAAACAAGATCAATTTTACGTGCGCAATGCAATAAAAGATTCCATAAAATAAAAATGATCCAGGTTTATGTTGGGGTGAACTGAGATGATATATTCTCACACATAATATAATATATATTCGGTTAAACAACTTTAATGTATGTATATATGTATAACTTAAATGTATATAAGTTTAAGGGATGTCTTTCAGTTTAAGAGATGTCTTGATTTTGGAATTAAAATTGCTTTGGGTCCTAAGGGTTGAGACTGTCGAGCTACTGTTTTCTACTTCCCACATGGAAGGGGCGAGATCCACCCTTGATACAATTTTCCTCTCGGTGAAATACCTCGGGAACAGCAAATGGTATTAAAAAAATATATATATAAAAATAACTTTTTAAAAACCACGCTTACATATTAAAATGCACTAAAAAGGAAAAAATAATTTTTTTAGACATTACGACCACGAAGAAGATTACGTGAATATAGCTTAGCGCTCCACGCTTTTATTTATAGTCACTAATGTCTAAAAAGATTATTTTCTCCTTTTTAGTGCATTTTAATATAAGCGTGGTTTTTAAAAGTTTTTTTTTAATATATTTTTTTATTTTCTACTTTTTAGTCGTTCAGACGGTATTTTTGTGCCTACAAAACTGTTGAAAAAACTTTTTTTCGTGAACATTGTACGTATAATAAATTTCACCGATTTCCTAGAAACGTTTTGCGAGACAAACCTCATCGGGATTACACAGATAAACAATTTACGAAAAAGCAAAAATCGAAGCAGTTACGAGGTGAAACTCGCAGAAAATGTTCTTCGATATCGTTCGACGGAGAACTTGGCGGGTCGCGTAAGTTGATAGAGACACGGTGTCTCGTTCGCGACAAAATGTCGAACAAACTCCGTTCTCCAATCACCGTGGGGAATTTTCAACAATCCTAATAACGTTCGTTATTTCACGCTGGCAGGGTTAAGCGTCGTTACATCGGCGCCGTGCGTTCTCTATTGGGTCGGGGCACGCTTTGGAAATTTTCTGCTGCGAACTATAGCGAGAAACGCGAGTTGGGCGGACACCATCGTGCTCGACGCGTCTTAATTTCACGGCTCTCGATCGTTCGCGCCTTATTAAAGAGGGCCGAAAGTGTTCGCGTTAAAAGTTTTCCACCGACCCGACGACACCGGTGGAAAACCGGTTTTCCCACGGATTATCAGAAAATTTACGGGGCCGCCTTGCTGTTTCGCTTCGCGGGGGAGAGCCCATTCTTCGGAACTGCGGGACCAGCCCCGTCGGGAGCCGATACTTCTTGTTAACGTTCTAATTTCAACTTCGCCGGGACGACCGCGAACAAAAGCGAGAAACAGAAAGACGCGGGATTCGCGCACAATGAACTTAAAATTCAACCGTGCTCGAACAAGAGTCGATTCGGAACGAACTCTTTGTCCGCGACGGAACCGAGCAAAAATTCGGATCGTTGTTTGTGTAAAAATTGAAATTATAAAGATGCTTTCATTAGAAACCGTTCAATAAATTTCTTTGTTCGAGCACCTATTATTATAAAAATTGTGGAAAATCTGAATAAATTCAGTCTCGTAATTTTTATAGAACAATGTACCGGGTGAACCAAGAATCGTGATTACTCTGTTATTAGCAGTTCGATCGAAAATGGTTTTATCAGCTTTTGCATGGTTTTGAGAGAGCCTTAACGTGATTAGAAAAAATTTTCAACTCTTTTTTTAATGTTTTTTGAAGGTCACCTTGAGTTTTTTGCAGATGAAGATATAATTCTTTTACGCCTATTTGTTAGAGGATTTCAAGGCGAATTTAGGAACGTATCGTAACATTTAAAAAATCGCAAAAAAATTACAAAAATGATTGCAAAATATTTGCTGTAATCACGTGAAAGTTCTTTTGAAACCATGTGTAGGTTCTAACCACCGAAACCGTAAAATGAATCGTATGGCAAGGGGCTAATTAAATATGAATTTTACTACCCTAAAAAAATAGCAATAACATTCATAATTACGTTCCAGGGTAACGAAGAGGAACAATGGGAAGACGCTATGAAAATTGCTGAGCATCACGTAGCGAAAGCCTAGACGTCAGCAGCCATACACAGGAATTACGAACTACAACAAAGTTCTAACCACCGAAACCGTAAAATGAATCATATGGCAAGGGGCTAATTAAATATGAATTTTACTACCCTAAACAAAGCAATAATATTCATAATTACGTTCCAGGGTAACGAAGAGAAACAATGGGAAGACGCTATGAAAATTGCTGAGCATCACGTAGCGAAAGATTGACTACACCAGCCACACACGGGTCCGAGTCTTTTCGAAACAGGTGAAAACGGATTGAACTGGCTCGTAATTCTTTGGAAAATCGGTTTTTCCTGTTCCTTGTGAGTCAGTCGGTCGCCGGGCGGTTTCGAACACGGTTCGGGACGTGTTCCGTTTCGGAGGACCCCGCAATGTCCCGTGGATACACCGCCCGACTGGAATTGAAAGTGGAGGAAACACGGGAATTCCGGAGCCCCGGTAAATCTCTGGGGGGAAATCAGTTTGGCAAGCAACGGGCCGGAGTCTCTGGGTTACTGGTGTTCTAATCGGCTTGTAGGTGTAACTTTCGCGAACCTCCGCAAATAGATAAGCTAGTTGGTAAAGGCGGTTAAGCCCCGGGGATGTTTTCATCGGTGGACGGGTTTAAGTTACAGGGAGAATAGGAGACTTTCGAATGTTAACGAGATTCTTCGGACCGAGTCCCGTCGCTATTCACTCGTTCGACTTTGCAGCAGCGTGGCCTGATCCTGGATAATGGAGTTCCTAGTTTCGGATCGATTTCCAAAAATGTCTGTTACCGAAACCACCTGTACGGTATCACAGTGTGCTTTCCTTTGAACATTCTTCGACCGAAGGCTTGTTGATCCTCCCACTCTGTGACAGTGTGTAAATTCCTAGTGGTTTCTGGTTTCGGACCTTAAGGCGGTAGTATACCCTCGATTTGTAACTAGAAAATTACTAGAATCTTACTAGAAAAATGGCTCGAAACATGAGTTTGCGCCCAGACGTTGTTTGACCTTATTTGAACAAATTGTAGGCTGTGTGAGGGCTCATTCTAAAGAGGAAGGTTAGATGCAGTGCGCCCTTCTCATGATTTTAATGAGATTATGTTTATAACTAGTAATATGAGGGCCCGAAGTAGAGAAAAAATCTAGGAAAAAAACCCGCAGATTTCAATGCATTTTTCTGTCTCTAAAAGACTTTTTGACTTATGAGATGACTGGGGCGCACTGCGTTGAACCTTCCTCTTTAGAACGAGCCCTCACCCAGTCCAAAATTTGTTCAAATAAGGTCAAACAACGTCTGGGCGCAAACCCGTGTTTCGAGCCATTTTTCTGGTGAGATTCTAGGTATTTTCTAGTTACAAATCGAGGGTATACTACCCCCTTAACATCTAAAATTTCTGATCGACTTCGTGTGCTTAATCGCGGAATTTTCCAGGTGCCATGCCGCTACAGTTCGCCCACAGGAGCCTAGTTCACGGGACACACCCCCAACGCATTTATAATTCGAAATTGGCACCGTTCGTGCCGTCTGACGACGTATACGACATTTCTCCTCGCACGCACGCCGCGCCAGTGACAACGGAGTCCTCGAACCCGTTGGACGAAGAGTCACGTTCATTGCGCACGAAATGCAGCAACGACGCACGTGCTCCAACAATCTGTCACAAGAATATTCCGACGAGCCCACGTACCACGCAAGCTTATGGCGGATGATTTCTCTTGCACCTGCTGTAATCCCCGGCGCGGTGGCGAATCTGCTCGATCAGTCGATCGGCGACATACGTCAAAGTCGACCGTGTACGTGACGTTTCGAGCGCATTTTAAAACAAGAGCCACGCGAAACTGAAAATCCACAACTTCCTCCTCAAGGTTTTCACTGAATTGTTCGGCGCAGAAATCAATTCTACGCCTTTTCGAATGGATTCGAATTCAGAATTCAACTACAGTAGATCATCTATAGTCGCAATAAGAACGTACACGATAAACGCAAAAAAATATCCCCTCCACTGTACTAAAGGCCCGTGTGTCCTCACAATTTAATATCAATATAAACATTTTTTTATTATTACTTATTCTTTTTTTGAAACTTTCACCAATATATTTAATAATATATAATTCAATATATTTATAAGATCAAACACGATATTTAGTGGTTTAATTGACGACTAACGTTTCGGGCGCAAGCAAGGACAGCGTACGGAAAAGAAAGAGACGCGGAGAGTCGCAGTCCTTGCCCACGTTCGGCTCGGCCTTTGAAGCTAAAAAAGATAGTGTCCGTCTACGAACTTTGCAAACGAACCTCCCCGAGGCTTTTGCGATTAGGTATAGAGGATTTACTGTATACTGAGAAAAACATGTAGTTACTTCAATGACACGCGTGTTATTGTACTTTTTTACTTCGATGAATATCAATGTATTCTTTTCAATAGTATGAAATTTAGGAGCAAATCGTGATGTATTTGAATTGTCTATCATGAAATGATTGAAAATAGTATTTGATTCAATACCGTATATAATTATTCGTAATATTTCTTTTTTTCCTTCAATCAGATATGTTGTTAAAAAAATTTGAGAAATGTATTGATTTATACTGGAATTGGTTCGAGGCCATATCTTATTTTTTTGAAAACATTGATGGTCAAGCTATTGGCTTATATGATTGGCGGAAGTGAGTTTTGCCATTGAAATTCAATAGTATTAAATAATAAAATAAGTTCATATGATATTGGCACTATTCAATAGTACATCTTATTGAATCAACATATATTTTTTTTGTTTCGACAGGATTTTTTTCTCAGTGTAGAATGAATCAGTGCTGGGTGGCGAACACAGTCGTAACACGTAATCTGAAATAAACACGAAGTAGAAACAAGCAGACAGACATTTGTGTTATCCATGGCGAAAAAATCAAGGTCCCCGGTGTCATGTCGCCCCGGCAATTAGACGGGCCCGTAACAAAAGCTCCCGGAACGTCTCGGATATCACTCACGCGCACCTTACATAATTTCCATCGGTTCCTTACATTATTCATCAGCGACGGTTCGGCGAGAGGGCCGAAGAATGATGGCACGGGAAACAGTGAGAGGAGCCGGCGGAAGGAATCTTCTCGAGTTTAAACCGCCATTTTGCGAATTAATTAGACGGAATTCCCTCCGCTGGAGGACGTTTTCTTCCCGGTGCGCGACCGAATAGACGACGTTTCTCGTTATGAATGAATTTCATTATCTCAGTTTTGTGCCCTCGGTGTAGCCGCGTGCTTCATCCCCACCCCCGGCCGTAATTAATCGACGTTATTCCATTATTACGACGCGTAATTGTTGCTAATTGGAGTGGTAATTGGGAGTGGACCTTCTCTAACGCAAATTGATAACTTAACCGGCGCGAACCCCCGGACAATTAACCGGTCTGGGTCAATGTTGGACGTTCTCGATTTTTCGACCGTTCCGAACCACGTGCTCGAATACGTCCTCGAACAATTTCCATACGGCCGAAACGTGTGCCACTCGACGATTCGCGTCGCGGCGACCTGATTATGAATATGGATCCCCCTTTAACTGACAAAAAGATCGTCGCGCCGCCGCCATCGCAAGAAAACTCGACAATGTACTTTCGCTGTTAACGGGAAGTTTCTCGTTATTCCGATGGCGACGACAAACGCCGGAAGACCTAGACGGCTCTTTTTGCAATCGCGGATGTAAACGGCGGGGCAGGGAGTTTTCAACTCGAAAACTTTTCAAAAATACGTCGAACACCGCTCGTTTTGAAATTCAAAGTTCGATGGGCTTGTTTGGTGGAACGCTGCAAGTAGAATGGTTGCAGTGTAGTCAGACGGAAGTAGCAATTCCGAAAGTTTTCATGAAGAACTTGTTACATTGTGACGCGAAGTCTGTTTTACCTGCGCGCCGGCACTTTGTTGCGGAACTTTGCAAATTTATCAAGGATTATTAGTTGTTCGTGCTTGGCGGACTGAGACTCTCGAGATCGAGCTGTTAATCCGGCGAGCAAACATTTATTTCGTATACACTAGTGTTAGTAATGAAATTGTTGAAAGTACAGTGATGTCTTAATGTTATTTATATTTCAATGATTCTTTACGAAACTGTTGCCAACACATTCCTGGCATTTTCCCGATTAAAATGAGCCCAAACACGACACAGTTCTGATAATATTTGCCCGTGTAATCCACGGTACAAGAAAGCTTCGATTATGCGAACTGATCATGACGGTTCCGATTATCGTGGATTAGACAGGTAAATTTGGCTGAAAGTGTATCGTGTTTGGGCTCGTTTTAATCGGAAAAATGCGGGGAATACGTTGCTGCGAGTTTCATCGAAGAATAATTAATTTAAACAATCACTTGTTTACAATAATTGTTTAATTTTCAGATCGATCTCGATGTAGGACTCACCGTAGTCATCCTCGTAGATGATGGCGACCTTGGTCCAATTGAGAAACTCCATGATGTCCTGATAAGCGGCGTTGAGCAAACTTTGTGCGGGATAGAGGTTAATGCTGAACTCTTTCGCCTCGGTGTCCAGGTCCAGCCTGGCTTCCAGGTGTGGAATGTCCAGTGCGTCGCAGATACTGTGAATGTGTTGTCCGAGGATTGGGTCCGACGGCCCGAAGACGGCCTGCACGCCATATTTGACCTGCTGGCATGCTGCGAACAGAACCGCACGTTTCGTTGTTCAAGCTTGCAACAAATTCGACAAATGTTGGTAACATTTCCAAAGAAAATCCAGATATTATTATTATTGTATATTGTCTGTGATTTCGCTAATGATAAATGAGAATGTGGGAAATGTAGAAACGACGACGTTAATTAGGATGACGTATCTTTGCGTAACACGAATGGACGAGGTGAATTAAGTGATAACAAAATTAACCGAAGGTAGATGAGCCGGAAATATTTCCGACCCGCCACAGACGGAACTGAAAGTTCCAGTTCGTGTCTTAGGGTGATTGATTAGGCTCCTCCGATACGGCGACTGCGGAGAACAAACCGGATGAACCCGACACTGCTTCGCAGTACAGTAAATCCTCTATAAACGCAAAACCCTCGGGCAGGATCGTTTGCATTTTTCGTAGACGGACACTATGTATCTTGTTTGAGCTTCAAAGTCCGAGCCAAACGAAGAGAAGGACAGCGCGTGTAAAGAGAGACCGCGCGACTCTCCGTGTCTCTTTCTTTCCCATACGCTGTCCCTCCTTGGACCCGAAACGTTCATCGTCAATTAAACCACTAAACGCAGTCGAGATTATATCGTGTTTGGTCTTATTTTAATCAGAAAACTGCCACGAATACATTGGTGAATGTTTCATGAAAAAATAAGTAATAATACAAAGGATTAAATATTGGTGTTACATTGTGAGGACGCACGGGCCTGTGAACTGTGCCGACGACTGTGACTCTTCGCGTCGCATTCGTAGTGGTTCACACCGATATACCCGAGCCGAGATCAGATTACTACAGTGGAGGGGATACTTTTGTTTTGCGTTTATCGTGTACGGTCTTTTTTGCGTTTATAGAAGATTTACTGTACCTTCATAATTTTGGTGGGTCCAGAAATATTGATTATTCGAGTTCGATCGATTTATGTGAAGGTACGTATCCGTCGACTAGCATAATTTCATTGAATGCTCGGCAAACCATTGCAAAGAGGTATCATCGCGATGACCGTACACCCCATTAAGATTATTCTCATGTAGAACGACGACGGTGCGACGTTAATGCGGCATTAACCTCCGGCTGAGACTGAACGTACGGCCATGGTTGTCGTTTAACGTCGTAAACTTCCTTTATGGCTTCTCAAAATTGTTGCTTCCACCGGAGAATCGTTCGATCATTAACAATAACGCCGGGATTTCTCAGACGGCGACGTCGGGCATCTTGAAATCTGACTGTGACACGTCACCGACCAATGGCAGCATTTACAAAATTCACTTTATCAGATTAGAAGTCTTTTTAATACCATTCCAGTGGATGACAATCTTTGCCACGATTTTTATCGCAAAACTAGGAACCATTTTGTTACGGGATCTAAGCCGCACGCTTGACTTTTTAATAAAACGCACGAATTTTTAGACAAACGGCAAAGTTCATATTGAACTTGTTATAAGCGATCAAATAGTTCCCTATGAAAGGAAGGGGGTATCCAAATAGCTGCTATTGATTCCAGCAGTTGTGCTCGTCCGAGGTAAAGAAGGAATTTACTTTCTTATTAAATTTAAAACTGCGGCTATCGAGAATAGCTAGAATGTTAACAAAGATCAGCAGCTCCATTACTCGATCACTTTAATCCGATCTCCGATCCGATCCGATAACTTCCATAATTTTCGATTGAATAAAAAACTTCCAAATATTATTTTATAACTTCCATAATTTTCGATTGAATAAAAAACTTCCAAATATTATTTTATAACTTCCATAATTTTCGATTGAATAAAAAACTTACAAATATTATTTTATAACTACCATAATTTTCGATTGAATAAAAAACTTCCAAATATTATTTTATTACTACCATAATTTTCGATTGAATGAAAAACTTCCAAATATTATTTTATCTCAAAGTTTTCAAGATTATCGACGTCTTTAATTTTTTAAATAATCACATATGTATATTCTCGTGATGTACAGGGTGTATAAAAAGTAATGGTCATCCGTCCTAGGGGTGAATCTACACCTCTGGATCGGTGGACATTTGTAAGAGAAATTTGCCGCAAAATTGTTTATAACAAAGAAAATGGTTGTTAAAGTTTTTTGTTTTTTTTTTTACATCAACGTTTTCTACTCATCGAAAGGAGAAAATGTTTGAAATGAGCCATATGTCGCAAACAAATTGTTATTGATATATTAGCTGTTAAACTTTTTGCAAAATTTGATTGTGTGGAATTATACGTATAGACAAAAGTCTACTACACAGTCCACACGTCCGTGTCGATGAGACAGAACAAGATCGCGTGCGTGCCTCGAGCAAACGTAATTTAAAGGGACATTCGTCGCTAGACCCGTACCAAGCTCGAGGCACGCACACGATCATGTTCTGTCTCATCGACACGGACGCGTGGACTGTGTAGTAGACTTTTGTCTATACGTATAATTCCACACAATCAAATTTTGCAAAAACCTTAACAGCTAATATATCAATAACTATTTGTTTGCGACATATGGCTCCTTTCAAACATTTTCTCTTTTCGATGAGTAGAAGGCGTTGATGTAAAAAAAAACATTAACAACAATTTTCTTTGTTATAAACAATTTTGCGGCATGTTTCACTTACAAATGTCCACCGATCCAGAGGTGTAGATTCACCCCTAGGACGGATGACCATTACTTTTTATACACCCTGTACTTGTAGCTCAAAAAAATAAAATACGTTGAAATATGTACGTGTGTGACGTGACCTTGAAATGACCTTTTTAGCCTCGAAGGTCCAATAACCATGATGATGATCTATAAACTTAAAAAGAGAGTAGCATCGTCAATGCTATCATTAACTAATTTAATTATCATTCATCATTAACTATTATTATCATTAACTAATTTAATTATTATTCATCATTAACTATTATTATCATTAACTAATTTAATTATCATTCATCATTAACTATTATTATCATTAACTATTATTATCATTAACTAATTTAATTATCATTAACCGTACTGCTGAGACTTAAAGTGTAGCGTCGTTAAAAAGCATTTTCTCGTAATCTTCTGCCATGAAAGGGCGTCCATGAAAAACCGATCACGCGATGATCTAAGAAGTGATCCAGAAGGTAACCGTTAAGAACGCGTTAACGCTGAGCTAGAAGTGTCTGCAAAGAGGTGGTGGTGTTCGTAGAATGACCGACTAGTGTCTGGCAGGGTTATCTCGGTCGACTCGTAACGATTGTTATGGTCGACATGGATCAGACAACTAGCCCTTATGCCGGCAAGTTAATACATTACACGGGACAAGAACTCGCAGGGACGTTCGAACGTTCCGCCGGGAACAGCAGTTTCCAGATAGCTGTTCCTAGGGCCAAGTGTTTCGGAAGGCGGAGACACATGTTGGATAAAGCGATTACAGCCAGCTACGGAATTCAATCCCACTCACGTGACCGTGAAATTTCAGGATCCACCGGCATAGTTGAAACAACTCCCGCGACTATTGTGTAATAACACAATGTCCAACAGAATATCAATTTCGTCTTGTTAAAATGATTGAAGAAATAAATGGATTCTTCCTTGAAAGGACAGACATGCCTTTTTACCACGCTTATATTATATTATATATTATATTTATAAATAAAGCGAAAAACGCTCAGAACTTTTAACTTCACCTAATATTAGCTTACCGAATTGTCGTTGTCGTATGCGTCAAATCTTGTAATCGAATTTTAAACCACTTCCCGATGAGCTAGAGACTTGAAACTTTGAACATAGCTCAGAACTGGATTACAATGCAATATTAAAAAAAAACAAATTAAAAAAGAAAACTGTGTGTTCAGGAGACAAAAAATTTTTAATATTAACCGTCACACTTCGCCGCGCGACGCTCAATAGTACGTCATCGCGTTCAGCGATCCCCACTCCGCGCGCCAGCGCTCCCTACTCCACTACGCGTTCCCACTCCGACTCGTCCCCACTCCACTGACCCATCTCGCAGCGAAGAAGCTCAGTCAGTGTGGTGCTCCGTTCATTCAGTTCCATTTCGGACAATTTCGGACTCCATCAAGAGACGTCGTCTCTCGGAGTCATCCCTTCATTCTATCTCGCGTATTTCCATATCTTCCGTTTCGTTGCATTCCATTTAAAAAATACTAAAAAGTAGAAAACAAAAAGATATATAAAAAAAAACTTTTTAAAAACCACGCTTATATTAAAATGCACTAAAAAGGAGAAAATAATCTTTTTGGACATTAGTGACCATAAATAAAAGTGTGGGGCGCCCCCGGGCTTTTATTTATAGTCGCTAATGTCTAAAAAAATTATTTTCTCCTTTTTAGTGCATTGTAATATAAGCGTGGTTTTTTTTAGTTCTATTCTCTGTTCGTCACCTTGAGTAGTTCAACTTTATCCTGAAGACGTTTACTGTATTTTTGAAAACAAAAAAGATATTTGAGGTGATAACGTTAGGCGACTCACCCTGTATATGTATAGACAGAAGATGGATATTAGATAAGAGATAAAGTATCACACCGGACACATTATTGACACAGGAAGGACCGGCCATATTTATTCTCTATCCTCGGTAGGTATTCTTCTTATCTCGTAACCATTATTCTCCCTCTTTCATTTATCTTTATCCGGCATCTACGCCCTTGATTTCTCTCTTTTCTCTCTATCTCTCTCTCTCTTATCGCCATTCTCCAGTCTTGGACCGTGACGGACAGTAGAATCGTTAACTCAAAGGAGAACGGATATTAAAAAGTAAACGGAACACAGGCGATGTGGAAATGAAAATTGCCGCGGGCAACTTGACCCGGAAGATCGCGTCCTTTGCTTTATTCATCCCCTAACCTCGCGCGGAATTGTTTTATTAACTGGTCAAACAGCCGTTGGTCGTGGATTTAAACGAAGGTCTTACTGTACAAATTGTTAAAACATTTGTTCGAATGCAGCCGATTTTTATTGCGCAGAAAAATTTGCAGTCTAATGACAAGTTGACCTTGAATTTGAAATATTTTCGACATTTTTCAATTGTCAGTTTACATTTATGTAACATTTTTGGAAGGGTGTTTCTGCGGTAATGACAAAAAGATTACGTTAATTTCCTTGGTCCGACCATATCAGCGTTGCCCGATGATTTGTAGACGGAATTCTACAAAATGCGGTGAACGGGAGCTTGGGTAATAAATGCTGGTCATTACTGAGCGGCGTTACATGAAATTTGGAGTCGTAAATTCTACAAATCCGGCAGCTTAGTCCACTTTCTGTAATAATGTTCTTCGGTAATAAGCTGTTGCCCCCATACTGTCACAATTAGTCACTCGTAAATTCGTTCGAGCAAACCTGATTAGCACAAACTCGACGAAAATCTACGGTGCAGAAAGTATGTAGACACGATGTTCAATTATTATAGGTTTAGGATGTGTTCGATAATATCAACACGATTATGTTTGGCATTAATTAATTATTATCGAAATAACATTATTTGCATTTGAATAACTAACTGCTGCATCGCTATTGCATTTGGCGTATATATTTAATGAAAATTCTTGAAAGGGTTTGCCGAGCGTTTGAGATCGTGTCGCTCGCTTTGTTCACTTGTCGTCACACGGCTGTGCCGGTACAATGTGCTCGCACTCGTATTATAATCGCATACTTTTAGTTCTATAAGCAGGTTGGCTACATTATACATATATACGTGTAATTGTTCAACCAAACACAGGGTGTCCCTACTAACCTATGTATGTCGAAAACCTAGCAGTTCAGAAGATATTTCAATTTAAAAAACCCTAAAATACCATTACTGTCGTACTATACGTTAGTGTTTACTTACTTATGTAACGTCTTAGTACGACAGTAATGGTATTTTAGGGATTTTTAAATTGAAATATCTCCTAAACTACATACATACATACGGTTAGTACTTTTTTATAACGAATGTCCAGCTGCATCGATTGATGTATTAAATACCTCGTTCCATTTTTAAAAAATGAAGATGACCTTCATATCTCTAAAAAAAGTTACATGAAAAAAAATTGTGTTGGTATCTTATGAGCCCCATTTTACCATTCAACTTTGTCCTTCAGACATTTGACGTATCTTTAGAAACAACAAAGATATTCAAGGTGGTCAAGTTAGCTGGGACACCCTGTATATTAATAGATATTATGTGTGTGAGAAGAAGACATAATTAATCATTTTTCTCTTCATTCAAAATGAAGTCCAATTTTGTGGACACTAAATTAGCATCAACTTTAAGTCTCATTTATATATATATTTTTTGTCATTTTTAGCAATTCCAGAAATAAAATCGGTTTTAAAAAGAAAATGGTGGACGGCGCGTAACATTTTCTGACCAGATATTTGTCCCGCTGCCAAATACATACGGTTATCAAGAGAAAGAGAAATAACCATCCAGGTTAAGTGCAGTGTAAAAATTTCCCATTTCATTGGCTTGTTCGATGGAATCCGATTTCCGACTGTATATGTACAGTAGATCGGCCTCTGCCCTGCAGTGTCATCCTTTAAGAAGATTAACTCCTTCCTCGCCACTTTCGGTCACCGCAGAAACTTTTCCGACACCGTACGTAAACAAATTCAGATTTAGCTGGCTGGCTTCCACAGGCGGGTTCCTGTTTTCCTGGTGGTCGTCAGTCGGCTTTCATTCGTCACAAAACGCGTTTTTCTTGCTTCCATTGCATGAATTTCATTGTCGAGATATGAAGGTTTGAAGTCGGTGAAGTTGGAGAAGTTACGAAAATGGTACTTTTCAGTACATGATGCAGAAAAGTAAACTTGATGAAGCCTACGAATTTTTTAGATCGACGAGACTTGGGGACTCTGAAAGTAGAATGTTTGCGCTCCAGAATGAGCTGAGAATCATTACTCCACGATTTTTTATTACGGAGATATAAAAATTTAAATATGCCAAACTTGGAGAATATCCTAAAATGATATTTTTTCCACTTACATGATGCAGAAAAGTAAACCTGAGGAAGCCTACGAATTTTTCAGCTGGAGGAGACTTGGCGGCTTTAAAAGTAGAATATCTGTGCTCAAAAATGAGTTATGAATCATTATTGCATGATTTTTTGTTGTGGAGATATGAAGGTTTGAATTCGGTGAAGTTGGAGAAGTTACGAAAATGGTACTTTTTAGTACATGATGTAGAAAAGTAAACCAAATAAAGCCTACGAATTTTTTAGATCGACGAGACTTGGGGGCTCAAAAAGTAGAATGTTTGCGCTCCAAAATGAGCTAAGAATCAATATCGCATGATATTTTGTTCCGGAGATAAAAATGTTTTAAGTCGATGAAGTTGGAAAATTTTCTAAAATGGTACTTTCTCACAACCTGGTGCATAAAAATATATGCGCGAAAAAGCCTAAAAATTTGTTAACTTCAGGGGACTTGGGGGCTCTGAAAGTAGAATGTCTGCACTCCAAAATCAGCTAAGAATAACTACTGCATGATTTTTTATTGTGGAGATACGAATGTTAGAATTCGGTGAAGTATCACGTAGAAAAGTTTGATATCATGCAACGCTAAAACTGTGATATTTTTTAGCATGGGTGGCATTTCGGTTGGGACGATCACTGGAACGGTAGCTGTCACTGCCGAATTCATAATTATTTGCCACTCGTAAAGTGGAACCGCCGGAACCTTGCCAAGAAGTCCCCTCGGGACACAAAGGATTCCAGATATGGCGGCAGAGAGAAGTACTCAGACGTTTGCCAAGGAAAAACAACCATGAGGGAGCGTTCGTGAAACTTCTCTCTCTCTCGGAGATGGGTTTCAATAAAGCTGACGCAATTATAGCTTGCAATTTTCGAAAACCGAAGCATTTCGAACCTTTAACATGAGCCCAGCAACGAAATATTTGAACGGAATTTCATCCGGCGAAAAAAATCGTTGCAACAACTAATTGCCCAGTTAAGGATCATTAATCGCTGGATTGGTCCGCGTCGATCGCCGACAATCACCTGTTACGCGTGCAAATAATCTCGGAGATTCATGCGTCGATTCCTATAAATCCCTATAAATCAATAGTAAACGGGCGTGACGAGTTTTAACAGAGGATTTATCGGCGTAACGTTTACACGTGTAACAGTCTGCACGAGTCGGCGAGTCGAATCCTGGCAAAGGATGAGCCGAACTTCCGGCAGAAGTGTCTCGCAATTTATGAAGCTCGCTCGCGAGACGGCGATCCGCGTGTATCGATTTCACGAGCCACGTCAACAGTGCCCGGGTAACATAAACGAGGGCTCTCCGACTGTCGGCGACAAACTTTTCGCGCGTTTTCTCTCTCGGAAAAACATGCCCGGATAAAACATGTAAATTCGCGAGCCATGTCCGCGCGTCCCGTTTCGATCCCGGACAGTCGTAACATGCGAGTCGAGACTTTTTCCGAATTTCCAGTGGACACGAGCGAACCATAACCTTGACGCGCGAATCGCTGACTTTTGTCGACGAGGCTGCGAAGGGTCCTGCGGCACCCGCAATTGTCATTCAACTATATTCCGCGAATCTGATCATCTCGAAACTATCATATGCATTAGATAAAATTAATTTTTTTTCTACCTCCAATAATTTTCTCAGAATTGCGGAAAAAAGGGATGAAATGCGACAGGCAACTTCGAGTATTCTCGCGTTTTTTTCATTTTCATATTTCAACTAACAACCGAGAAAAAAAAATGTTGAAGTTAAGGGTAGTTTTCTCTGTGTGTGCTAATAATTGTGAAAAAAATATATGAAGTGCGAGATCCTTTTCCTGGTATTTTCGGATTTGACTCATTTTGATATCTCAACCAGCAACCGAGAAAAAAAATGTTAAAATAAAGGGTAGTTTTCTCTGTGTGTGCTCACAATTGTGAAAAAAATATATGAAATGCGGGATACATTTTCTAGTATTTTCGGATTTGACTAATTTTGATATCTCGACTAGCAACCT
>CM052284.1:4157329-4180650 GCA_028455765.1 Lasioglossum oenotherae | reverse complement strand
AATTTCTAAAAACCGGTTAATTTTTACCAGACAAAGTTAGACCATACTCTAAACCAAGCTCCATAAAAAATATAATAACTCATGCAGTTTCGATTCTTTTCACTGGGAAAAAATTGAACATGTACTTCAGATACCGGTAAATGTGTATGTTAAATTTCAATCGAAAAGGTTGGACAGTTTCCCGGAAAAAAATTTTTTAACATTGGTCAATTCAGCAGTCAAAGATAGACCATACCCTAAACCAAGCTCCATAAAAAATATAATAAATTATGCAACTTTGATTATTTCCTCTGGGAAAAAATTGAACATGTACTTCAGATACCGGTAAATTGTGTATGTTAAATTTCAATTCAAAAGGTTGTATAGTTTGCTAGGAAAAAATTTCTGAACATTGGCCAATTCAGCAGTCAAAGTCAGACTATCCCCTAGACCCTAGACCCTGGTGGATCGATACTATTTCTCTCATTAATAGAGCCACAAGAACCGGGAGCTGAAAAAGTAGGATATGGTAATATCGAGTACCCCACGCAACGAGAATCCATAAATCGCTTAAAAAGCAGTAAACTTCGGAAAAACAGCATACCCGTTGCAACGGTTCTCGTGCAATTTCTCTCGTCGAACCTTTAACCTCTCCGGGTCTCCAGTTCTTTGCGGTTGTTTTATCCACCGGCGGCGAATCCTGCTAATCCATTTATCGGTGTATAACCCGGTTCCTTTCGGGTGCAATTCCTTTAGGATAGTCTCTGTAGCACAGTGGTGCACACAACTGTTTCTCCCCGTTCTTTTGCGCACAGCGGCGATAAGTACCGGACTCGACAGAAACGTTGTCGACTTCTTGCGACGACGGTTTCTTTCCGAGCACCCACCCTTAACAGCTCCGCTTTATCATTCGTCGTTTAAATGCCTGGGGAAAGGGTTCGAGCGAAAACGGTGGTCGGGGGGGGTCCGCAGTTTTTCCGCGGGTTTGTTTGCCAAGAATTATCACCTGCAGCGTCGAAGGAAACGAATCTCGTGGCTAATGTCCGGGGAAGAAATACATAAATCTTCCTACGGAATTGTAATGACCACGAAAGAAACTGGTCTACAACGTTTGCTAGGTGTCTTGGTAATCGCTGGATAACGGGGAGACGTTTTTAGCCTTTTTTCGACTCTGTCACGATTTTTCTGCTGGGAATTGCTGAGTCGTCGCGGCTCCTATTCAATTGTTAATTGCTTCCGTGGGTCTTAGCAGTCAAAGCTAGACACTGTCCCCTAAAACACGTTCTACACTGAGAAAAAAAAGTAGTTACCTCAATAACACGCGTGTTATTGTAATTTTTTTACTGCGATGAATATCAATGTATTCTTTTCAATAGTATGAAATTTAGAAGCAGATCGTGATGTATTTGAATTGTCTATCATGAAATGATTGAAAATATTATTTGATTCAATACCGTATATTATTATTCGTAATATTTCTTTTTTTCCTTCAATCAGATATGTTGTTAAAAAAATTTGAGAAATGTATTGATTTATACTGGAATTGGTTCGAGACCATATCTTATTTTTTTGAAAATATTGATGGTCAAGCTATTGGCTTATATGATTGACGGAAATGAGTTTTGCTATTGAAATTCAATAGTATTAAATATTAAAATAAGTTCCTATGATATTGGCACTATTCAATAGTACATCTTATTGAATCAACATATATATTTTTTTTTGTTTTGACAGGATTTTTTCCTCAGTGTACAAAAAATTATAATATAAGTCGTGCAATTTTTATTATTTTTACATTAGAAAAATCATAAATGGGAAATCCTCAATGGGAAAGATTCGCTGGTTTTCGCTAGTTTAGTGGACCGAGTGCAGAAATTGAGAAGAAATGAAGAACGATTTGGCAAGCGTGATTATTAATTGGAGTGGTCCCCATTGAAGAACGGAGCTTGTATCGCAGAAATCAACGTCGTTATCCCACATCCATTTTCAACGTAATCTTCGCGAATCCCATGGGCTTAGGATAAGGTGGCCCGGGGTTTCTGCAGGTTAATCTCCATTTCTGTGGGATTACGTTCACGAACGAGCGGGTATAGTGCGCCAGCAACGCGCGATACATAAATCTGAAATATCTCAAGGAAGCTGCACGGTTTAATATCGCTGTATCGTTCTGTGGAGCATCGGTTAATCGAGTTTTTCTGTTTGGTCGGCTTGCTGGGCCCAATTCTTGGACGGTCTAGATGTTCCTCGGGACACAATTTCAAGATCGAAATTGCAATTGCAATTTTAAACACACTCGCCTGTTTACCACGAGGAGACTCAGCGGGACACGGACAACCATAAAATTCGGTCTCTTTGTATCCTGATTCCGAGGGGTCGGCGCATTCCATTTTTCGCGCGGTGCAATTTCGCAACACGGTGCGAATTCATTTTCCGTTCGTCGTCGCCGCGATGCGGACAAGTAATTGCATTCCAGAGAACAACGATATCTGCGTGTATCTGCGATTCCGTACATGGAATGAAGAAAATCATTTTCGCGGGACAGTTCAGGCAACGATCTCGACGGCTAACCGCAGAGTTCGCGCGCGGCCCTCTCCATTACTTTTATCAGTCGGTCGCTCGTCGAGTTTGTTATTTCTCCGATACAGCGCGATCAATTCAATCTCTGCGACTGCTTGCCGCTTCCTAGCCGATCGAAGCTCCAGATTCGGAGAGCTGTCGCGATGAAGAGTCTTCGCAGTTACGCGAGTTTCACGGGATTTTTATACAAGTTGCCGGAAATCTCTGCTAGTTGCCTCTTTATCCGACGGTACAGTTGATCGGATGTCTCGTTGGACGAGGCTCCAGTTGGGTTAAACTTCACCTGAGAAAACTGAAAATCTTTCACTTTTTCGTGGTATAATCCTGTAGATTTTTGGGAGGACATTCGAAAAATCCAAGTTTCATAGTTAGGGATTAACTGGTTGATAAGTTATGAGTGTTTGAAGTTGAGCGATCTCAGGCGTTTCTGACTGATGAAGCCGCCTAAGATCGCGCAACTTCAAACACGCATAACTTTCGAACCAATGGATTCGTAACATTGAAACTTGGATTTTTGGAATCTCCTCCTCGTAATCTACGGGACTGCTTCAAACAAAGTGAAAATGTTTTGGTGTCCTCGGCTGGAGTTCAGCCGAATTTAGCTCCCGTTCGGTGCGATAGATTTTTAACGTTGCATGAAGACGGGAAACACGATTTTACCAGGTATTCTATCGAAATAAAAATATAATAGTGAAAATCGGATTACGACGACGGGACGACGCGCGATGGCTTAAACGTGCAATAATTCTCAGGATTACAACTGATCTCGATGCACCGACGAGGTCTAGACCCGGCTCGAGAGCGCGACGAATGGACCAGTTTTCCAGTGGACCGTGAGACATTACGAACTTTACATCGTTTTCCCAGTCGTACGGCGTGCATCGCTGACGACACAGTTTGCTACCGTTGTTCTCGGAACTCTGTGCACCAGCCACGTTGCCTCCGATGAATTATTACGCAGCCGCCGCCGCCGCCGCCCCCGCCCGGCGGTCGCTCCTTCTGGCAAACAACAGGGTTTTTACTTTCACGTCGGCTCCACCACGTAAACACCGGCCTTCGTTCGCGGACTCCCTTGATATTTGCGTTGGCGATCGAGCGAATACAGCGACGTCAACCGCTTCTTTATCTATTAACACCCGTCCCAACGCGTCGCTAAATAATTCAAAATAATAAACATCTTCAATTTCTCTTGCTGCGGCCCCACGTTTTTTTTATAAAACGTAGTTCATAGAAAAATATATAACGTACGCAATTTTCATTACTTTGACTGGAAAAAAATTGGACACGTAGTCCGGATACCGGTAAATGTGTATGTTCAATTTCAATCCGAAAGGTTGAATAGTTATCGAGAAAAGAATTCCTAAAAATTGGCAAATGTAGCAGTCAAAATCAGACCATACCCTAAACCAAGCTCCATAAAAAATACAATAAATTATGCAACTTTGATTATTTCCTCTGGGAAAAAATTGAACATGTACTTCAGATACCGGTAAATGTGTATGTTAAATTTCAATCCAAAAGGTTGGATAGTTTTCCAGAAAAAAATTCGTGATCATTGGCCAATTCAGCAGTGAAAGATAGACCATACCCTAAACCAAACTCCATAAAAAATACAATAACTTATGCAACTTTGATTATTTCCACTGGGAAAAAATTGGACATGTACTTCAGATACCGGTAAATGTGTATGTTCAATTTCAATCCAAAAGTTTGGATAGTTCTCCAGAAAAAAATTCCTGAACATTGGCCAATTCAGCAATCAAAGAGAGACCATACCCTAAACCAAGCTCCATAAAAAATATAATAACTCCTGCAATTTTTAATATTTTTACTTGAAAAAAATCACAGGTGTGTCTCAAATACCAATGAATATGTATGCAAACTCCCAATTCCAAGAGTTCGATACTTCACCCGAAAAAAATGAGTGCAGAAACAGCCTGGCAAACTAGACCATCCCCTCGAGAAGCAAATGAATTTCTGAAGCTGAACGACGAATTGTGACCGAGTGAAGATAAGGACCTGATAGGAAAAGTGCGAGACAATGCAGGGCAATTAATAGTTGACGGGTGCTGTTTCGTCGCATAATCCCAGTCTCGCGATAAACGCAGCCCTTCGCCATGAATTGATCGTTCTATTAGCGGCGCTATCCATGCCGAGGCATCGACGGGAGGGATACAGTCGCTCGCTATCAAAAATCGCGGCAACAAGGATGATTAATGGAGCGGGATAGGCGACACGCGGCGCGACGTTAATGGCCCGAAATTATCGTCCGCGAGAGCCCGATTGCCGGCCCGCAGCAAGACGTATCGACTTCGTCGGATAACAGAGCTCTGTGATCGGAAATCCGTCCCAGAAACCGGCTGGCAGTAACTCACACCGCTACGGTTTCGATCAGCTCGAATTAGGGTTACGGGAATCGCGCGAAAGCGTCTCTGACGGAACAAGCACGCCTCTGTCATCGATCGCCGCCGGATTCTATCCTCCTCGTTTTCCACGCTCGCGATCCAAACTAGAACAAACATCAAAACGATCGAATTTATCCGTTCTTGTACAAATTCATATCGAGAGATAATCGACGCAGCCGAAATAGCTACCGGGCGAACGTGAATCGAATCGACAATTAGATAGGTCGGCTGTCGACCGATCCATCGTTGTTCGCCGCGGAACCAACCAGCGCAACTTCTCTAACAGAAGAGGAATTCCCGCACTCGGTATAATGCCTTCGTCGAATGGAAAAGTTTCGCAAAAACTTTTACTCCACTTTCCGGGGATCTATCCTCTCATCTTCCGTGCTCTTATCTCTCCCGGTGTCTCTTCCCTCGCTCTCTTCCCTTCGTCTTAGTCCGTGGCTGACTTTCGAGCCGATTCTTTTTTCCGACTGTCCATCTCTTGGAGAGGGCGGAAAGAGTGATTTTTCGAAATACCTCGGAGACTGCGCGACAGCTCTCTCAGTTTCTTCTCGCTTTCTCTTTGTTTCGGTTCACTGTCCTCTCTGTGTCTCTCTCGGACACTTATCCTCGTTCCGTTTCGTTCAACGGAATCCCAGAGTCGGTCGTGACGGAACGACAGCACGGAAAACGGTGTCGGAAAGGGAAAAGGGCCAGTAGGAATCTAAAGAGCTTGCAACCTCGTCGTCTTCGAAAAATCGAATCTTTTTAAAGCCTTGTATATGTATAGGGTATCGTGGTGGAAGGTCTCTTTGAGATTCAAAATAATCGCGCGGTTTTAACATCGAAGACGACAGCAGACAGAATACCGTATCGACGCGGCGCAGCTCCACCATTTTCTGACTGTTCGGCGACGAAAAAAATATGGAAATGGAGGTGAGATGTTGCTCGAGAAATCCTCCAGATAAATCCTTGCCCATCGGCAGACAATTAGAGACGAAAAAAATGTTAAAAAATGCACATGTAGCCGGAGCGATGAGTGATGATGCTACCTACGAGTAACCAGGGCTATCTTCATCGAGCAGATTAAGAGTGGCCGGCTAAACTGTAGCGGGCGTCGAATTCGTCCGGGGGAAGCGTTGAATATAAGTCCCGGCGAATTTGCGGCGAGAAGAACGAATTTCGGAACGGCGTAATTAATGGCCGGGGACCAAGTGATTAATAGTTTGTGTGCACCGTGCAGCGCCGCGACGGGTTCGAGTTTATCGTGCCGGGGCGGCTCGGCGCGGCGCGTCTGTCCTGCAGACGCCGTCGTCGTTGCCGTCGAACGTAGGCTACCGAGTTATTAAACTAATGCGACTCGTTAGTAGTTCGCGGCCCCCTGGCCATCGAGAGGAGTTTCGCACGGATGAAAATCCCGCCGAACGCTCGAGAACGAGAGTGTTTCCGTTGCTGCGTCCATGTATCGGAATTGGTCTCATTAACCAGCCGTATCGTTTACGACTAAACCGATTCTCCGAACAGTATTACGCCTCCACGAAATTTTGGAAACCATTAGAGGTGTGCCAGAACCCGAAATATCGGGACGGGTCGGGAACACGAAATTTTTTCGGGATCGGGACGGGTACCCGAAAATTTCGAGATTCCCGAAAGAATAGGGATTCTCGAATTTATCGGGATTCCCGAAAGAATCGGGATTCTCGAATTTATCGGGATTCCCGACAAATTTCGAGAACCCAGTAATTATTATTATTATTATTATTATTATTATTATTATTATATACGGACCGAGGTCCTTTTATACAAATGTATACAGTTTTTACAGTATAAATGATAAAAACAGAAAGAAGACATGACAAAAAAAAATAACAAAAAAAGTCTTAACCTAAGTCTTAATTAAAATTTACATAAAAATGGACCGCACGAAACTAAACAAGTACAGGTAAGATTAACAAATAGTATTGCGCAATTTTGTTTTGAATGCCTCTAAGGTGCCATTAAAAAAATCGATATTGTTATAAAAGCTGTTAGAGCAAGCAATAATGCGATTTAATGGATTTATTATTCCATATGAGGATTTGGATTTCATTGTTTGAAATCCTGCTCTCGTTCTCAAAACACGTTCAGGTACATAGAAATTGATTTGCCTTAGGAGTGAGGGTCAATCTATATTATTATTAATCAAATTGAAGATAAAGCTCTGGTCGGAAACTGTTCTACGATCGGATAATGTTTCAAGGTTGACTGTGTTTAATATCTTTGAGTAATTATGATCAAAGAATGACATTGGGTTGTTTGTCCTATATGCACAAAACCTGAGGAATTTATGCTGCACTCTCTCTAGCATAATTTCATATTTAACGCTTTTCGGAGACCATATAGTTGAAGCATATTCTAACTGGGGACGGACAAGGGTAATATATAGCAACCTGAGTGTATGGATTGAATGAAAATCTGTGGAAAAACGAAGTATGAAACGATGTATGAAAGATTATTATTATTATTATTATTGATTTATTTTGAACGGACCGAGGTCCATTTATACAAATGTTTACAATAGAACAAAGACTTAACATAAGTTACTAAGAAAGGACATGCATAAAAAGAAAACAGAAACTATAGGTATAAAGGCGTAAAAATTGATTTGCATAAGGAGAGAGGTACAATCTATATGGTTATTAATTAAATTAAAAATAAAGCTCTGGTCGGATACTCTTCTGCGAGCAGACAGTGTTTCCAGGTTGACTATGTTTAATATTGTGGAGTAATTGTGATCAAAGATTGACATAGGATTATTAATCTTATAAGAACGAAACCTGAGAAATTTATGCTGCACTCTCTCATCATTTATATTCGGTTTAATGAATACATTCAGTTTCGGATTTTTTATTCCAGATGTTTTCGAAATTGAAAGAATATTGTCCATCACGAATTCTTTTCAAGAGTGTCTCTTATGTCATATTCTCGAAATTTTTCGGGAATCTCGTAATTTTTCGGGAATCACGAAATTTTCGGGAATCTCGAAATTTTCGTGACCTCTTCCCGACTCGTCCCGACCATCGCATCGGGTTCCCGATATTTCAGGTTCTCGCACACCCCTAGAAACCGTGGCCACCCGACACCGTGGACTCCTTTTCTTTGTTTCGGGGCGGTGGGGGAATGCATTTACCCCCCTTGAGATGAAGTTCAGGGGGCTAGTGTGGGTTATAGCCAAGAACGGGCGTGGTGAATGTCGCCCTGGCGCGTCAACACCGGGTTTATCCTTCACTGAGGGTATATGCTGTTCCGTAGGACACTGTGGACCAGAGTTGGGCAAACGCTAGTCACACTTATGATTATTGACTAATAATTTCATAAGCTCTACAAAAGTGACTAATAATCACTAAGTAAATACTTGAGCGTGACCATGAGCAATGACTACATAAGTATTTGAGCGTAATGACTAATGAATAATGACTAAATTTTTATTAAGGATGAATATTGACTACTGACTATAATGGCATAACTAATGACTAAATACACAATCAGAATTTCACTATGACTAATGACTAAACATGGTTATAAGTTAAAATAAGACATAATAATAACCAAAAATAGCCTATTAGTTTATAAACATGTCCCTTATAACAATCCCTAGTTGGGACTCTGTCCATCTGGGAAAGTGGTGTTTCAATAATGTTATTCATTTTTCCATCCGGAGCTGTTCGGCCGTGTCGTAATGTCGATTATCCGTAAAGCGGCTTAACCAGGATACTGCATATATTTTTTATCAGGTTAAAATCTGGCGTACAACCTCATTACCCCGCCATCTCATTACGCGGTACGGATTGGATTTGAACTAATCCATGGCGTGCTGGGTGCTGGTTCGTATTTTGCAACGACTCGCTCCGGGCAAACGCATTTTTCCATCATGCACGGTGTATCGGAAGTGGAAAATCCATTTGTAAACGTTTCAGATGTATATTTACGTGATCGAATTTCTTGGGGTGTAATTGTTAATTTCCTTCAATTGACACATACACACAAATAGTGTGTATATAGTATAACTAAATTGAATGCTAATTAACAAATACCATATCTTATAAGAGAGAGTGGAAAGAGTAAGAAAGCAAGAAAGAAGAGAAAGAAAAGTGGTAAGAGAGCAGTGAAAAGAGGACTAGAGTGGTCGAAATTTCTATAAAGTCACTGTGTTTTGTGCCCGTGCGAAATCAATGCGGGCCGGTTTATGTACTTCTTTAAGGCCTGGTTTACGTTGTATTTTTGTCCAGAAGAATTTAAAAGTTGTCTTGTTGTTACTGGGAGCTCTAATTCAGCTCGAAATTGTGCTGCATTTCTCCTTTCCTTAGCTGCAGACCTCATTAATATTGAATGTTGTCTCTTTGACTATTTTTTATTACTACCTTTATGATGATTTTTCTCCGTAATTTTCACGTAAATTGATATAATTATTAATCACAGTATATGACCGATTAGTTTTCTTAGCAATTGCGTGATTAGAGCAGGCCATATCTTTATAAGCATCGATTGATGCGTTTTCTTCACTTGTTAGTACTTCTCCTCTCGGCATTCTCATACACGTGAATCAAATTATAACAAACAGGATTTCTGTGAGTTCTGAAACTAATACTTTTAGAATATTTGCAGTTTTCCGTAATTCTCTGCTCAGAATACAGAGAAACATTCAGTGACTTTATAGAAACTTCGCACTTGTGTTCTGCACCACACAGAAAAAAATTAAGAAAAACGTAAATAGTAATCAAATCAACAAAAATGGTGATATTTTTAAAATATCTATGAAAAACAAGATGACTTTATAGAAATTTCGACCACTGTATATTGACTGTATTCTGATTTTGAATTTAGCGTCAAATATCGATCAACGAACGATTAATTTGAGGTTAGATTCAATTCTATATGTCGTCATGGTACATTAGTACATCATTACCATCATTATCATTGGCATAGCATCAACACGTGTTTCATTAAAATTCAATTTATAAAATATCAGTTTATATTGCACTAAGCAAGTGAGTAACGCGTATTCCACATAGTTTAAATCCATATAAATTAAAAATTTCACATCGATTATTATTTTACAGACGCAATTCTTTTAAGATTTCTTGAAAATGATCTAGATGAAGATCGAACGTTGAAATCGAGATTTCGTGAAAATTTGCAAATAGTGTTCAAATCTTAATACTTGATCGAATCAGTGCGCCGAAATCAATAAAAATATCGTTTTTAACAACAATATACGATCCACATAAGGAAACAGTAATTGTAATTGGTAGCATACGGGGCTGTAGAGGTAAATTTGCAACGCAACTAGTGGAAAATCGAACGGTTTCGATTTTCTCCTGATAATGAAAATTCGCTTCGGTAATGAGCTGACGGGGGACGAAACGTGGCGGCAACGCTGTCGCCAGCAGGACCGGCCTGAAATGCGTCAACCGGTGGTGTCGTTAAGTGGCCGATTGGATTTCATCCGTTTCACAGGTGGTCGGGACGCAACAATACTTCCGAACCGCGTTTGAAAAATCCGGCCACTTTGCATGTTAACGCAACTGTAATTTCAAACGATCAATCAGCAAAGGGTTGAAGATCAACGAGTGGCTTCCGAGCGATCCCTTTTTAAATATTGATGAATCTATTCCGGTGGGCGTAAAACAACAAGTCCGTGCTCTCATCTGTCTGTCAGTCAAGGTTGCAGGGAAAAATTTCTTCAAATTTCTCGTGGCGGAGAAACAAAGCCATATAAAATCAGCGGCTGACACGAGCCGTCCAAGCGTGCCAGCGGCGATCAATGGGTTAAAACCTGCCTCTCCGCTATAGTGTGCGAGTGTATGAAAATCTGTGCGAACGTGCGGGGGAATACAATAAGGTGGAGATGGGGAAGGAGCACGAATTGGGGGTGGACGAAGGTACCCTCTCTCTTCCTCGACGCGTCCCGTGACCGAGTTGCGGGGCGGAAGAGGAATGTGCAGTGAGGGACACAAGTCTTAATCGGGAGACACTTGCCGCGCTGGGTAGCCTACCGAGGAGTCCTCTAGCGGGGCTACAGACGCTAGAGAATCGCCCTAGGTCTGATAGAGGATCTTGGAATTGAATAAATCGGTTGTGGAGGAGGTGACCTGCTGATGATGCGTCGAGATAGTCGTAGGCGATAATGCGGATTGCGGGACCCTACGGCTATTTACGCTGGGCGAAAGGAGAAGACGGGGCTGCAAGTTCCCTGTGCGGTGGGTAGTGCGCAAGCGAGCTCCACACTTCCCCCCGACTGTCATCTTTAAAACAAAGGTCTGCTAGACTCTAGCAGCTAGAACTAGAGGATACGTCAGTAAATCAGAAGATACACCCGTCAGTGAGTCCTGAGTGAGTTCTCTAGCGCAGTGCTCCCCAACCTTTTTATCGCCGCGGACCGGTCAACGTCTGATAATTTTACCGCGGCCCGCTGAGGGGGTGGGGGTGGGGAGAGGGACGTTGATTGTTGATATTTCAGATTGTTCTGATTTAATAATTTTAATTTAATTGTACTTAAATAATTATATTTAATGTTCCTTGGGCGGCCCCGTACCTTTTGATCCACGGACCGGTACCGGTCCGCAGACCGGGGGTGGGGACCACTGCTCTAGCGGCCCTACTGACGAGTCCTCTGGCGCACCTAGGACGGAACGCTCCCGTCATCCAAAATAAAAATGTTGCTGATCGATTCTTGGGAGCAGAACAAAAAATCGACTCCATCCCCTACCAGTTGTTCCACATTGAAGACAACGATATTCTCATAATCCAATTTCTTCATGAATGCATAAAAGTCCCCAGTGATTCATCCGGCTGACATATATTGTAGTTGTGTCGGTGCTTGAATCGCAGGAACGGTTCGACGACAACCGTAACATTGTAGAAAGAAATCCTAGACATCGGAGTCCTAGTGACATTCTCCGGGGTGGGTAAGGATTCGATTGGGCCATGGCGCGAACTCAATTTCCACGGTTACTTCAGGTACTCTTACGGAACCGTCTTCGGAATACCGGTACGTCGCGCGTCGCATCGGTTGCTTAGATGCACAGCCGTCTCCAGCAGACTGGAACTTTGCTGTAGAGGAAGGAGGCAGACAACTGATTTTGTATTCATGGAAAGCATCATGAGTATTTGCTGAAACTCAACACAGCTTGTGGGCCCGAGGACACGTTGTGTTGTCACGACGACGACGAGCGTCGGAAAGCTCGTCGTCCAGACGAGCAAACGAGAAAGGACCGCGAGAGATACATCCTCCCGGTTATTGGATCCCTATTGGATTGTCTATCCGCGCGACGGTTCTATCTTAATATTATCGCCGCGACGACGGCTCGGAATCCGGCAATTCAATTTCGCTGTTGCTCCTCTCGTGAGAATCCAACCCCGATCAAATCGCTACTTTCCTCCACGATGTATACAGGCTATTCTTGCGGTTAAGGAACGTTGCAAACAAATGATGGTTTTTAATGTTTTCAGCTGCATTATTTTGGTTTGGTTGAATTCTTCAAGACGAATGCTGTGTATCCTTTTTGTTAAAGCATGCGAAAGTCTTCGAGGTCATTCAAGGTCACAAATGCAGACAATTTTTAGTCTAGTCATTTAGCGTGAGATATACAGTGAGCTTGAGAAATTCAAGAATTTGAAATTTGGTACCTAGGAGATTTTTTTTTGGAGTGAAAGTGACCTTCAATTTTTGAAATGCAATGTTCATGTATCTTTTTAGTGCGTGTGCCACAACGAATTCGTTTGTACACGACACGATGGTCACTAGACTGCGGATTTTATGCATTTATGACGAAAATGGGCACGTACAATTTAAAGCAGTGGACGTGCTGAAAATAGTCGAGGACATCAATGTAGTAGTTTCAGCTTAGTAGAAGAATTAAAAGAAGAATACAATTTTTATTTGGCTCCTGTGTCCTGCAATCAATGCGAACATTATTTATTTCGCATAGAGATCTGCAGTCTAATGATCAGCAAGGTCGTTCAAGGTCGTAGATGGAAGGTCACAAATGCAGACAATTTTTAGCCTAGTCATTGAGTATGAGATATAAATAAAAGATATAAATAAAAACAATATTGTTGAAACTGCAGGCCGCTACATAGTAGGTGGGGTTTATACCCTAGCATTATTGCTACAGGAGACCACTATGATACTAAAGGAGAGATTCAATGTATTTTCATGACGCAATTTTGCGAGGCTGAACAGCCCCATCGCCATTTCGCAATGTCACAACGTTATCAACGGTGTATTGAATAGCGTTTGTTACGATGGGAATCGAAACCTAAACAAGCTCAAAATTGGACCGTTTTTTTTCTGCAGTATAAAAGAAAAGTTCACGTTTCCACGTGAATTCATATTTAAAAAGTCAAGCGTTCTCGATTGGCAAAATACAATAGTGCCACGAATTGCCTGTTGATTACAGATGCAAAAGATTCATACGCTCGTGCATTGTTCGACAGAACAAGTGAATGTGTGCGTGTTCTACATAAAAATTGAATGTTTGTCGACAGTATATTTATTCTGTATGGAAATTTAATTGCATTTTGGACATATTGTTCGTCAAAAAAATCCGGTCAAAATTATTGTAAAAATCACGGTGTGCACGGTGAAATTCTAATTTAAAATTTTCCCCAATTTTAAATTTTATAACAAATTTACTAATTTATATTCTAATAGCGGGATAAAAACAACTAAAAATAGTGTACTCATTAATCAGTATCGATCACGGGGTGATCAAGATCCGGGAAACGAAGTGGAAGACTTCTTCATCGAGCGCTGCACACACCGCTGGCCTATAAATTCACAGAATCTACCATAATCAGTCATCGATTGAGGTCACCGACGTTGGGTTCGTTGGCAGTATTTAACTTAATCCTTCGTCTCCTCTGCCTCCATTCTTTCCTGCTTCCATATGAATTGATCGAAGCGGTGCGGTGGTTTAAATGAATCCGTATCTCTCCATTTTTAATTTTATTTTTATTACTAAATATTATCTTATTTTTTTTAAATTTCACAATAAAAAACCTGGGATCAGATTTCAATTAGCGACCCATTCACAGAAAAAAAACTCCAAATACAGAAAATTCACAATATTAAAAATTCCGAAAATTCCAAATTCGCGAAGTGTGATCTCCAATCGATGGGGTCGAATGAGCCGAATTATAGTGGCTAGAGCAATCGATTCGGTAAACCAAGGAATTAATATTTCATCGAGAAGCGAGATGAAGACATAAGAAGATTCATGGGGAAGTTAGCCGGCTAGAGTGAGCACCTTTGCTTTTTATTCGTCGTCAGACGATAAATTAGAGGCAGTCGAGGAAGTCGATTTCGCAGAAGGAGCCAACGAAGCGTTCGAATTAATGGCTGACAATCGACGTTTCCGCTAAGGTATTCGCAGTAGCGGTCCCGTTGTCGTAATTCATTTATAGGGACCGTTGATCTACTATTCGGAACCCTGAAACCTCCTTTCCGCGACCATCGACTCCTTCGTCCCTTAACAATTCACAAAGACGCATGGCCCACACAATTCAAACATTTTCCTCCATCCTTACTGTACAAGCCGAGAATATTGAAATTCATCTGAACCAAAATCTACTGGCTTCTTTACCATTCATTAGAATTAGAATTACGGTAATTATTCGATCTAAGAAAATATGAGAGCTGTAGGATCTAAGAAAATGTGAGAGCTGTATGATCTAAGAAAATGTGAGAGCTGTAGGATCTAAGAAAATGTGAGAGCTGTAGCATTTAAGAAAATGTGAGAGCTGTAGGATCTAAGAAAATGTGAGAGCTGTAGGATGTAAGAAAATGTGAGAGCTGTAGGATCTAAGAAAATGTGAGAGCTGTAGGATCTAAGAAAATGTGAGAGCTGTAGTATCTAAGAAAATAATATGAGAGCTGTATGATCTAAGAAAATGTGAGAGCTGTAGTATCTAAGAAAATATGAGAGCTGTATGATCTAAGAAAATGTGAGAGCTGTAGTATCTAAGAAAATATGAGAGCTGTAGGATCTAAGAAAATGTGAGAGCTGTATGATCTAAGAAAATGTGAGAGCTGTAGGATCTAAAAAAATATGAGAGCTGTAGGATTTAAGAAAATGTGAGAGCTGTAGGATCTAAGAAAATGTGAGAGCTGTAGGATCTAAAAAAATGTGAGAGCTGTAGGATCTAAGAAAATGTGAGCTGTAGGATCTAAGAAAATGTGAGCTGTGGGATCTAAGAAAATTGCCTGATTTAATCACCAAACTTCTTTATCTTTAATTATTTTTTCATGGAACTTTCGCCGACTTATTCGTGGAATATTCCATATTTCTCTAATGATTTTACGTGGAAATTCAGTAAGACAGGAGCGAGAACCATGCGCACGACGTGTACATCAATCGCAACAAAGCAGTACTCATCTGCTGCGAAAATCAAGCTCTGTACGCACATCGGGATCCATTTAGACCCCTTATCATCGGCAGCCTAGCACGTCATGTGCGTGAAATAATTCGTTTACAGGAACGCTCGGCCATGAGTTGCATCCGACAAACATAACTCCGGATCGACGTACAGCCGGATATAATTTCGTGCACTTACGTGAACTTTAAGAATTCATTTGAAAATCTTCGAATTTTACGTACACGTGGGGGCGGTGTGAACACAGCCAGCAATGGTAAAAAAATGGAACTTTCGGTTCGCAGAATCGCCATTCGTCCCTTCCGGGAAATTAATTATCAGGCACAGTTCCAGAGGAACCGTCCCTGGCCGCGATAATTGTAATTTACGAGAGGCGCGACGGTGTATTAGCAGGACAAGTCGAGAAAACGTTAAAAACAGGAGAGAGGGAAAGAGGGAAGTCAGCACAGCTCCCTCCCTTCCCCCCACTCCTGAAACCATAAGCCAACCCCCGATAAGAGCGAGAGAGAGAGAGATGCGTGAGGGGGGTCAACGATCTCGATTCGCGACTGGCACAGATCCAATCTTATCCAGCGAGGACCATGCATCTTCCGGGAAATATTTACCGTTTCCTGTTGGCCTTTCAGACCCGGCTAGAAGGAAGGACACTGATCGAGCGTCAAACTGCAACGTGTCTTTCGATACTCGCCGCTGTTTTTACCACCATGCTCACTATGGTTGTAGCAGTCGCTGCAGCGAAGTCGTATACTTCGAGACGTTGGTTCTTTTATCGACCAGCCAAAAATTCTTACCGCGTCATCAATCCTGCATCTGCGATCCACTGACCCACTGACCCACAGAATATAATTTCAGACAATGTTTTTATGTATGTATATCAGTTTTAAATAAAAGATACTTATTCGATCGAACTCGTTCAAACGAAACTCCCGGGGAAAATCGTATTGAAATTTGTTCGTATTCAAATTGTTGTAACTTGGAAACTATTAGCGCCATTTTAACGAACCTTAGCCTGTTAGAGAGCTGGAAGCCTGCGCTTTAAAACGGATTTTCTTTCATTACGATACGAAGATTGGTTCCCGAGATATCCTCGTGGAAAGACAATGGTCATCTTTTGGCGGTTGGCTATTTATTTCTTTCTCGCACTGGTCACTGACCACACCTACGCACTGGTCACTGACCACCGTAAGTTCAAGGTCAATTTAACTAATTTATGAATGAAACTTTGATCGCTCGTATCTCGAGAACGGATCGAGATATCGAGATGGGACAAGGTGCGTTGGAAACTGCATCGACTCTACTATCCCATGCGCTTATCAATCATGATAACTCCTTCGAGCTCGTATGACCCGTTGTTGCTTAAAAATTGTCTTCTCGAGAATTACAGTCGAACTAACTGATCGAACAGTGTGTTTTAAATTGAATTTCAGAATAAGCGAATGAATTGCTGGTTTTTGGGGAACCCATCACAGTGTCTTAATTAGAACTCATTGTATTGACAGCGTAATACCCATATTGTCATACTGTGGATGTTGAATAAAGCGGGGTCTGCATTAGGAAATAGCCGGTGTATAATTCACGCGTTTGAGGTGTACGCATCTGTTACACGATGTCCTACAATCGCGGTTCGTGCCGGCTGGCCCATTAACAAGATGGTCGATGGAATTTTCATTAACAACCGCAAATGTACAGCAGATAGTCGCATTAATTGATGAATAGTTTCCCCGCCATACTAGTCGCGCTATCCCGCCCGGGGACATTCCTCTAACGCTTCAATCGATTCTTCGGACCGCAACAGTTAAATAGGAATCCAATTAGCTCGCTCGTCAATAAACAACTGACCGCACCCGTAACTCGTCATTCACTTTTCTCGTATTTCCAATGACGTCCGTACGTTGACCTTGATTCGCTAAAAATAACCATTTTAAATAGCGACCTTGGGCCATTCGGTATGGTGTTCGAAGATCGTAGAAAATTTTCGCGAAATTTCCAATGGAGCGTAACATAAGGGTCGCTAGACCAAGTCAAGATGGATGTCCTCGATTTTCCGAAAAATTTGAAACGGCCCAGTGATGTCGGGCCATCCGGTACAGTGGCAGAAGTGTTGAAAATCCCGAAGAATTTTACGTCTCTTTGGTAGTTAAGGGCAGTGCACAGTGCCGGAAACGGGGGTCGTCAGCTTCAGCCCGGCGAATCGTGGATCTTTAACTGGAACCGAGCAATAGGCAGAAATCCGAGGAGTTCAGGGATAGTTGGCTGAAGCCCTCGAGGGTAATCGCATTAAAGCTCTCGTGTATGGCTCTCATTACGTCCCCGCCGACACTCCATCATCCCTTTTGTCATGCCGGACGAAGGGGTTGAGACCTAGCTTCCTCGGTGTGTTCACCGACTCTTCACTCTGTGGTCCTTGGTACATGGTGTTTTTTCCACGGTTGTTTCCCCTGCGATGCAGACCGAACGGAAGCTAAACAGGACGAAGCGTACCGCCGCCTCCTACCGTTGTCCAAAACCATCGAGAGAACAATGGCCACTCTCTTTCTACTTCGAACTCGATCATTCGATGGCTAGGAAAGTCCATAAAAAAGATTTTTCCTTGTCGAGTGGCGCGGTTCGTACCAAAGTCTTGGCCGTTTAATCCTGAAACGGGTTTTTTTCGTGACCGTTCCTAACCATTAACTTCTCCCATTAAATTCCATCAATTATTCAACCGAATGATCCAGCTGGCGCTGTTACGATGGAAGTTCTCACGGTTGGAAACTTTTATACTTTTTCCTATATTTTAACCGTCGCGTGATTTCGGGACAGACCGTCGGCGTCGCGCCGAGCAGAATTCATCGAGTCGTTCGCTAAACGCCGAACGATCAAAGGCGACATTTTCGTGCGCAGTATTAAATTGTCCTCTTTATTCGAGGATCCTGTGACACGATCGCCGCCGTAATATTATGCAGAATAAGACAGTATGAATCGCTAAGAACTGTCTGCCGGTCCCTGCTTCGCTTATTCGAGGGGCTTATGCTGTCTGTACCTAACAAGAGAGACTTGGTCTACGGTAATTCAATGGGCCAAGCACAGAGCGCGCCAGGAAAAGAACGTACCGAGGAAACTCGAGGAAACTGACAGGAGGGACAAGCGCCGAATCGAGGAAAGGATAGAGATAACCCGAGAGGGAAACTAAGGGCTGAGAAGAGAGGGTTGTTACGGCGCGCCGTCGCGCCTCGAACATCGGATTCTATTGGGATCTCTTGTTCGAATCCCCTACCATAATCCGCAGACGATGGATATATTATTTCTTCCTCCGTGGCGAATCTATCTGTTTGCACGTCCGCTCGTCCACACGTCCATGCGAAAATTATTTACAAAGATTAATCGCACGTTAATACAAAATTACTGTTATCCAGTTCTGAGCTATTCTTCGTAGGCGCTCCACGCTTTTATTTATTGTCGCTAATGTGTAAAAAAATTATTTTCTCCTTTTTAGTGCAATTTAATATAAGCGTGGTTTTTATAAAGTTTATTTTATATATTTTTTTATTTTCTACTTTTTATTTTACCACTTCAACCAGTAAATTCAACCATCGTTAAATTTTTATTAGTTTATATCTCCTAAACGCATAGTTTTTTTTTTTAAATTTGTTTTTTTAATATTACATTGTCACCCAGTTCTGAGCTATGTTTAAAGTTTCAAGTCTCTAGCTCATCGAGAAGTGTTTTAAAATTCGATTACAAGATTTGACGTATACAACAACAACAACAACAACGACAACTCGGCATGCTAATGTAAGCGTGGTTAAAATGATCAAATTCAATATGATTTGTTATTAGACTGCGGATCTTTATGCAAAGTAAAAAATGTTTGCATTGTTTGCAAGACGGAGGAGCGAAATAGAAATTTCTTCCTTCTTTTAATTATCCGATTAAGTTGAAACCAATACACTAATGTCTTTAAATCTTTTTAATATGTCCACTGCTTTGAATTGTGCTTATCCATTTCCGTGATAAATGCAAATAAAATCCGCAGTCTAGTTATTGAAAAAACAATACCACTTCGATCGTCTCCGTACGGCTCGCTGTCGAAGCAAACGCTCGGAATTGAGTGTGCGCAACTCCCACGCAACTCCGGGAGCTACTAGCTCATATATTCCGCAGGAGAATTTCCGAAGTACGTAGTAGAATGTCCGGGGAAACTTCGATTGCTTTTATAAAATTATTCAAGATACGCCGACAGTAACGATCCTTCTGAAAAAGTTACTCGATTATGAAACGGTTCGAGCGGCTTCTACAAAGCGGTTCATAGTGTTCACATGGTCGGGAATGCTATTAATAATTCCCCGACGAGCATGTATGCACCGGAAATTCTTATCTCCGAACTCGCATTCGTCGACCGGTCGGTCTCTACCTTCTCGCCGTTTCCAGGTCCGTAAACTTCGGGATTGGTGGACTGCCGTGAGTGGTTGTGAACTTTCCTAAAGTACTCCCCGGCAGCTCCCCTTCTTCTAGATATTATTTTCAACCCAGGGAATAATGCAGCAGTGTCAGCAGCCCCCTCCCCCCAGAGTTACCCCCTGACAGAGAGTCAACCACGTGACCGGGCCGTGGGAGAAGGGGAAGCTGGCGACGCTGCTGCCGCCACAGTGTGTCAAATGACCATTTCAGCTTGAAAAAATTCACTTTCGAATAAACAGAAACTACTTAACTGTGCCAGTATAATCTAAAATGTGACCATGTATTAAAACTCATGAATATTACAACTTAAAATTCTTTTGTTGAATGTTTACCGAGCGTGTAAGCTTCACCTTAAAGACGGACAGTTAACCCACAAATGAAACGGCCACATTTCCATACGCGCTAGGAATATTAAAAAATGTACTAAGGAGTATTTAAATTTCCTACATATGATGGATATAGCATCTCAAACTATGTATTTTATCTTTAGTAAAATTCCAAACTATCGATAACTTATTTTCTTTTTGTATTATTTATGTTTTTATATTACTATATTTTCATTAAAATAATAAACTATTATAATATGAAGCAGATTCGTTATGTATAAATCGAAACCTTATACTAAACCAAAGAATAATTCTTTCGCGTTAGAATATGCCTGAATCTCAAAAAAAAAAATTAGTCAATTATATTTACATTCTCTTTGTCCATAATTAAATATGACGTCTTCTTTGATAATATCTCCTATTTGTTAAATCATACTATGCTACATAGGTCCATTACTAACTTCGTTATATTTTGTATGATATTTAATTATAAATAACTTGAAATATATTGTTTAAATTAACAAAATCCAACTATCTGTTATAAAAATTTGACAATTATTCATATTTTATACAACTGTAAACATATTAACACAATATCGACCGGTGATTATCGCATAATTTTGAAAAATCTACGGTACATGGCTAAACACTTTTGAATGGAACCTTTCATAGCAACAGTAATTTTCTTTGAGAACTACCAAGTCGCCCTCGATAACGTCACCCAATGGTTTCATTTAAGATAGCAATGTAAAAGAAAATTTCTATGCTTTCTTTTGGTACAGTACAATTATTGGAAATCCTGTTAATAGGCTTTTAAATGTAGAAAAATAGGCGATTTAGAATTTTGTCCAGCTAAAATGGCAATTCCTTACGCTATCGGTACCGGATAAGTCGGAACAGCGTTATGTGACCAGATCGCTGCATAACTGCGTTCCGTGACCGGTCCAGCGTTGTGGAGTGGGAAGGATAGAGTTCTCAGGCGAATTAGGCGAGTTTCCCGATAGTATCGAATATCATCCCTCAATAAACCGGCTTTCTTGGAGGCTCCTGTTCGCGACCAACAGCAAATGACTCGCGGGCTTGATAACTATCGAGAGATCGATGCCAGACTCCCCTGCTTGGCTTCCTCTTCTTCTTCTTCTTCTTCTTTCACTGAGAAACTCGAACCTCCGACGATGGGTTCGCAAACATTACGGCGTCCCGTGCAAATACTTGCTCAGGCTCTCGCGCCCGCAACCTTTGCCAGGCGCGCGCGATGCTTCCGATCAAATCTTCCGAATAACGCCGACACAGTCAGTCCGACCGGATCATGCGAGGATTAAATGTTGTAATATTCTGGCTCGGCAAACCAGCCAATTTCCGCGGGTCAATATTGTTTATTAACCGATTTAGTTTCCGTTGCAAAATGCGGTTTCCGGCTAGAATTTCCTCCTGGTAATTAAGTCATAATGATGCTAAAAGGTACAAGACTTAAACAAAATTAAATGAAATGCAGTGTAATTATGAGAAATAATTTGTTCTCTTTTGCGACCTCGAAGCTATAATTCGGTCAAGCGGGTATAATTACACGTGTGTTAAGCTGATTACACAGCCCCGAGCGAAAAACTTCATTACAGCGCAAAGAATCGGGCCGAAGACGACGGGAATTAGAATAAGAACGAAAGAATGTCTCTCTATGGTTTCAATTAGTCCTAAATACATTTGCATTCTTATTTAAAAGAGATTCGGCCGGTTCTCAACGGTATACATAACAGGTTCAGCCATCGATCCGAATACCAACTTTAGAAAGGTGCGTGCTGAGACCCCTAATTCCGCTACTCAATAGTCAAAATCAAAGTATCTTAACTAATCATTATTCATGCGTCCACAAAACGGTTAAATATTTTTCTGGGCTGCTCTTTACTTTACCGGACTCAAAATTTGTGCCTTTCCCCTATAAATGATGATGCATTTGGTATGCAATCCAGTAGAATTGTACCCAGGGCGGCTGCAGATCGAAGTTTCGATGCTGTAGGAACAGTGGTTCAGGAGTTATGCTTGCTTAAAGTTGGGTATTTTTCAGTGCTTTTGACAGATAAGGGCGCCGCCATATTGGTTTGCAGAGTCACTAGGTGCTAGTTGGTTGGTGATTAGGTCGGGGGGAGGCAGCGAGGTAAGCGACGCGCGACCGTCACTACAAACCAATATGGCAGCCCTCTTACCTGTCAAAAACACTGCAGATTACTCAATTTTAAGCAAGCATAACTCCTGAACCATTGATCCTACAGGATCAAAACTTGGTACCACATACCAAATAGATCATGATTTATAGGAGAAAGGCACAAAATTTTGAGTCTGATAAAGTAAAGTTTACACTTTTTCTGTATTGCGTTTGGCAAAATCCGAGTCTAGAAACAAACGAACAGCACGCTCGCCAAATGCGAAACGTATGGAGAACGCAGACTCCCTCGGGACCCACCCGCGTCGAAGAGTTCGCTTCGAAGGGTTGGCAGACATTTCCACAGATCGAGTCGCCGTCGACTTTCCGCAAGTTTCCCTTTCTTTTCCCCTGGGTTATCCCGGTGGGACGACACAGTGTTTTTTTATCCCCCGGCCTCGGGGGGTGAACAGGACACATACAATGCAAGTCCGCTCGGTCGATTGCGTTCCTTCCTGTGCTGTGGTCGATCGCGACTCGCAAATCGCTGAGGGGACAACGAAGGTTCGCGGCTAAAGCCCAGGCAGGGAAGAATACGGACCTGGGAGCAGAAGACGACAGGCTAAACCGAGTGGAAGGACGGTTTTGCATGTAAGTGGGTTACCGACTCGGGGGAAGAATTTTGAAATTGTTCGAGTCGCCTGTCTCCGGCATAAAAGGGGAGCCGAGCAGTCACGAAGAGCCGAGATTTCGCGAATTTCGCTGCGGAGAATCAATCTTTTTTCTCCACGAAGATTGCTCGAGACTGGGTTCCTGCAGGCCAGCAACGCTGAGATTCTGGCGCAATGAAAGCTGGACTAATAAATTTTATATTGCTTCAGGCAAATACGGGGGATATGACAGTCCACATTTTTAGCAATTTTTAGCTAGCTTTAGCAAGTTGTAGAAATTTCGAGGTATTTTTAGTTATTTTACCAATTTTTTGGAATTTGTGAAAATTTTTAGGTATTTCTAGCTGTTCTACCAATGTTTAGAAATTTGTAGAAATTTTTAGGTATT
>CM052284.1:4119836-4157229 GCA_028455765.1 Lasioglossum oenotherae | reverse complement strand
CAGATAACTAAGCGTCCCAGATAACTAAGCGTCCCAGATAACTAAGCATCCCGGATAACTAAGCATCCCAGATAACCAGGCGTCCCGATAACCAAGCGTCCCGATAACCAAGCGTCCCGATAACTATGCGTCCCGATAACTATGCGTCCCGATGACTGAGCCCCCAAATAATAGATTGTCCCGATAATTGAGCGCCCCGATAACTGAGCGCCCAAATAATAAAGCGTCCCGATAATCGAGCGGCTGGTTAGCAGCCCGTCGAAAAATTTCCCGTTCGTAATGTCAAGACACCGAAAGCCTCGGTGCAGCCGCCATTTATCATTGTTCTCGCAGTGTAATCCACGCACAACGAGACAAGCGTAATTGGCAATCCGAGCGGCATAAATAATGGTCAGCGGTGAAAATTTTGTGGAATGAAGTTCGGGCTCACTGTCGCACGCATGTCTCCACGCGCTTCATTACTGGCTGGACCCGGGAAATTACCGTGAATTAATGAGACCAGACGTATCAAGGGGGGCGGAAAAGGGTGCGCGCACACGTTTTTGTCGGCGAATTATATTCGAGTCGTCGAATTTCGTGGCCAGAGCCAGAAGAGCGAATGTCGCGTCGACGGGGAGGTACGAGAAACGAATGTGCATGTCGGTCAGCCGACGTTGCACATCGTCGCCCCGCACTGACCAGAAAAAATTTCAATGGACCCTATTCAATTCCTAGATCGACACGTGATGCGATTCCAGACGAAGAGACGACCGTACTCTTTCTCTCTCTCCCTCTCGGGAGAGAGAGGATCGCGTGACGCAGATCGTCGCGCGATAAAACTTTTGCATTTTCGGCTCGCAGGGGATCTTCTTTTGGAACAGCAAATTTTTCGACATCGGAAACATGTGAAAATAGTTAGACGAACGTTAATACAAAAATATATAAAACAAAGCTTTTTAAAAACCATGCTTACATTAAAATGCGCTAAAAAGGAGAAAATAATTTGTTTAGACATTTGTCGCTATAAATAAAAGCGTGGAGTGCTAAACTATATTGACGTAATCTTCGTGGACGCTCGACGCTTTTATTTATAGTCACTAATATCCGAAAAACTTCTTTTCTCCTTTTTAGTGCATTTTAATATAAGCGTGGTTTTTACAAAGTTTTTTTTATATATTTTTCTATTTTCTACTTGTTAGTCTTTTTTCAATGGAACACAAATACTAATACTGGTATGAAATAGTAAGATATAGAAACGCAAGATATGGAAATACACGGGATAGAATGAGGGGATGACTCCGAGGGACGACGTCTCTTGATGGAGTCCCAAATTGTCCGAAATGGAACTGAATGAACGGAACACCACACTGACTGAGCTCCTTCGGTGCGAAATTGGTCAGTGGAGTGGGGATGAGTCGGAGTGGGACTGCGTAGTGGAGTAGGGAGCGCTGGCGCGCGGAGTGGGGATCGCTAAACGCGATGACGTCTCGCGGCGAGGTGTGACGGTTAATATTAAAATTTTTTTTCCTGAACGCACGGTTTTTTTGAAAATTTGTTTTTTAATATTGCATTGTCATTCAGTTCTGAGCTATGTTTAAAGTTTAAAGTCTGCAGCTCATCGGGAAGTGGTTTAAAATTCGATTACAAGATTTGACGCATACAATACAACAATGACAACTCGGCAAGCTAATATAAGCGTGGTAAAAAAATCGCTGTCACGACCATTTTTATGGGCTTCTCATTAGCATCAACATTCTAAAATTGACGCCGAACATTCAGTCGTTGGAAATCGCTTATGAATATGTCAGAAGCATAAACTTTCCGCGTCTTGTTGAAACTCTTGACTCTTGTTCAATGGAAGCCCCGCAATGAAATGCGTCATTAAAAGAGCAACATTGCGGCAGTATCGTGTGCACTCGAGATCTAATTAAAAGTTGGTGGATTCACGAAACGAAGCATCAGAAGACACTGTTCGCAAAAGGGCGTACATCGAATGGAGAACGATTTTCTGAATAAGCGAATTGATGAAAAAGTTGATGAATTTCCTGCGTCGTATAGCTTCAGCTTTGAGACGCATTGAATACATCCGATTCACTGCTAAGGGAAGTCCCCGTAATTCCCGGAAATGTTCATCGTCGTCGTTTCGTTTGCGAGACTCGGGGGCTCTCTCTCCGCGAAATTTATCGCTGTAAACAACACGCACCGCGGGGCTCGCGAAGCCTTGTAGAACTGTTATTTATTCGTCCGTCCTTGCGTTTTCGAAATCGTTTATAACGCCTGGCCACGGTCCGTGACGTGTACAAATGATTCGAGAGACGAGTGGACACGGTGCTTGCTCGATGACGCGAGAATGGTTAACGTTTCATTAAAATCTCGCGCGTTAACGCGCGTCGCCTCCCGATTTTTACCGGAACTCCGACGGAATGCGAATGATACTCGCGGACAGGTATGAAATGCTGCCTGCAAAATGATCGATGTCCGATAAAATAATGTCCGAACGAACAGAATTTGTTATGTACTCCCGTGCTACCTTGAGTAAGGTAAATGCACGTATTACTGCGGTATTTTTTCCAGATAATTTAAAATAATTGAAAATACAGATTTTGCCCTGAATAAATCTCTGGGATTCAATGGGAATATATTTTTGTAATCTCATTTTGTAATCTCATCTTGTAATCTCAGAAATAAATTCGTGAAGTCCCGTAAAAAAATAATGAAATTTTTTTAAACATTTACATTCTACAATATACAAGATAGACAATTTTCTTAGATCGCACAGATCTCGTTTTTCTTTCAGATCAAGACTTCACTGTATCTTGGTTGAAAGAATGATTCGTTCGAGGATTGTTTTGTGTAAAAACATTCTTCGCAAAAATAGCACCATTTTTCTTCTATCGCCAGAGGATTTTGGTTCACGTGATTGTACATTTTGTATATCGCTTTAACACGTTCCCGCCGGCGTGTTAAATTGGATAGTCAATTAAAAAATGCCACAAATAAATTCGTGAAAACCCGTAAAAAAGTAATCCAAATTTTTGGAATATTTACATTCTACACACTGCTCGGGGAGGGGATAGGCAATTTTCTTAGATCGCACAGATCTCGTTTTTCATTCAGAAGACTTCACTACATCTTTCTTGGTTGAAATAATGATTCATCCGAGGTCAGATTCGTCAAAACGATTGTTTTGTATAAGTTGATGAAACTCCGGGGATCGGTTCGATGGTCGACAGAGAATTTCTCGCGGCTTAATAGACCGTAAAGAGTTTCTTCAGTACACTTCTCAACTGTCTTTTCTACGCCCGCCTCGGCTAGTTTACGCCGTGCGCTCTGGTCCGAAGGCGAAGTAAAATAAATTGAATGAAATCCCTTAGACAAATTCCTCCTCGCTATCTGAGAACTGCAAGCTAGTCCTGGCCAATCCGATTGCGGAACTCCGGCGAAACCAAAGCGCGGCTATTCGTCTTGTTCTCGACACACGACGACACGTGATGGAGACATTTATTATTAACCAAACATGAATATTTTAATAGTCATTTTTGTCGTCGAAGTGACATAGAACATCTCAAGAATGGTTTTCGCTCATTCAGAATGTTTTCTTGACATATGTAAACGCGAGTTTGCATGCGAAGTGCAACCCAGAAGTAATTGATATTTTTCTCTCTCGCCCGCTCCGCCCCGTTTATCTGGAATAGCATCCTCGAGTAGGTCACTGACCTCGCGCTAACAAACTCGCGCGCTATGTCGTCCTTCCAATTTCAATTTTCCCACCCCCAATCCTTTGCTCGAAATTTAAATTTCCTTTAAAAAGACAAGAACCCTCGTGACACGTTAACTTCAATCTCAATTTGTTTACACCAGCTCACCTCGATCATTACGCGGTTAACTGTGCGATCATTTTCAATTCGTAAAATTGATTGCGCATTCGTCGTGGACGATTATAAATTAAATCCAATTGATCGAACCGGGGCGCCGATAACATTAATTGTAGTTTAAACAATTGTCGATCGAGATTCAGAGAACTGTTAAATTTATAGTGGCATGAAAATATTATTGACGTGAAAACTGTTCGGTAGTATCGTGTGACCATCATTATTTAAAGGAAAAGGATATTAACGCTGAATGAAATCCATATAATGTTGAAATAACAAACGCTGTGTAACAATTACATTGAATTAATTAGTTCCTTTTTAAATTTCGATTTGGCCACTTTCATAATTATGGGCACACTTTGGGGTTCATTTGATCACATAAATTTCTTTCATTGCAGAAATATTAATCCTCATGTGGTAGCACACAGAAAATTTTACGAAAACACGTATCCAACTCCCAATGGATACGAATGCTTGAAATTTGTCAAATTAATGCGTAATGTTGGTACAACGGTCGCAACATTTATTCAAGCCACCGTGGGGGTCGTGCAGCATGTGTATATTTTGAATTGCATCGAATTTGTTAATTATCGTTCGTTAATAACTTTCGTAATGGCGTTGCCCGTGCCAATTTCGAACAGCTGTGTTCCGCACCCGTGCAGAGTTGATCATTTGTTTGCACAAACTTGTGCGTTATAAAAATTTCGAACAAAAATTTCAACACTCAAAAGTTTGAACACTAAAAAATTTCAACGCTCAAAAATCAACTAATAAATCTAATAAAATATAAACAATTTTATACAAATTACATCTCTACAGCTCTCGTTATAATATTGTAGGGAGCAATAGCCGGAGAAGGCCGATCAGTAACGTTTTAGTACGACAGTAATGGCATTTTAGAGTTATTTATATAAATTCAAATATCTCCTGAACTACTAACTTTTCGACATACATAGGTTAGTACTTTTTTATAACGAATGTCAGGGTGCATCGATTGATGTATTAAAAAATACCTCATTCCATTAAAAAAAAAATTAAGTTGACATTCATATGTCCCTCTTACGCGTCCATCTACAAAAAAGCTACATCAGATTAATGCCCCCTTGAAACCGAGCAAGTTCCATCTGATGATGATCTTTGCTAACACCAATATAGCAGCCGAGTTATTCAGGTGGCCTGCTTCACCCTGTATATTCATTTTATATTTGAAAGCAATATTTCATTCGTAATATGAAAGGTGTGTATGTCTTCCAGCATATCCTGGAACAAATATTTTTCTGAATAAAATATTTTCTGCACATTTAAAAAGAAATTCTATTTCTAATATTCAATAAAAATTGTTATATTTACACGAAATGTTATATTCCCATTTGCAAATATTTCTAAAAGTCCGCATCTATCGAGCGAATTCCGAAATTATTGCGAATTCCGAAATTATTGCTAACTCGCTGGACGCAAAATCACTATAATGTGTCAGAGACCTGTGACTCCATACTTCTACATAGACGCTAACGGTCGCCAATTTGCCGAGTGTACGAATCGATCGAGAAGCACGTCGTTAGACGTTGTTTCGTCAGTATCGAAAATAAAATCGCGACGAAACGACACACCGTTCCGAACTGCCGCCATTCTCGAAACACGCCGTTCGACTTTAATTCAATGTAACGATTCTTTCGTTGGGTCAGAAGGACTCTGGAGGAAGTTGCGTGACTTTTCTTCCCGTTGGTCGATGAGAGAAACAACGGGGCGAACGAGTTTCCGCGTGGCATTGCAATGTCGTATATTTCGGGGCAGACTAGCCGGCGACTTTTTCGATCCAAGGCGTACGTAACATCGCATTCGAGAGCTCGTTTTTCGGAGCATAACTCCGACTGATACTGCCTTGTTTGCCTCGACGAATGCCTCTTTCACGTTGGTAATTATGACGGAGAGAAATTGTTACAAGAACCTGGGAACTACTTTGGAGGAATTGTTATCACTGCTCCACATATGGGAGCCAGGACCTGTCAAGAAATTATACAATGTCCTTAGAATGATTCCTGAGGTCATTTGAAAATATTTTTCCCTTTGCGGAAATGTTCTCCGAGCCTCCGTTGCCGAGTTATTATCGATAAACACGCGATCAACCAGGCGACGGACCGCGCTAAGCGGAGCGCTGGCATTGGGCGAGCCGGGGCCCGTCAACAGTAGCCGCGCTGTGATTCGCCCGCGTTTTTCGTTGATATCTCCTTAACGAAGCCGCGGAGGATATTTTCGCAAAGAAAAAAAGCACTTGGAATAAGCTTAGGCATCATTCCCTTTAATTCATTTTATTGAGAACTAGCTGTGGAGGCCGTGCCGTAGGCGGGTTGCGCCCGACTACTGGCGGTATACCTGAAAAGGTTATTATAGCAGAAAAAATCAGGACCACGGATCAGCTCCGAACCGGCCGATTATTTATAACCACCGCGCTCCGACAACTTCAATCCCGACAAATGGACAACACGTATGTAAGACCCATCGAATCAGATCGATGGGGTCATATGAGCCACGAAGTTTTCGAACGCCCTTTAAAACAGAATAACTTTTTTATATTTGTACCAAACGAAGCATTGGTTTATGAAATGATATGCAAAAAACATTCTCCAACAATTATAATTTACATGGTTTATTTGGGTCCTTAATGAAAATTTGAAATATATCATATATTTTGTATTGTAGATCTATTTATTTATACATGTTGAAAATTTTATCGGAATCGGTTGACGCAGGAAATAAACGACACGATTTTTAGCAGAAACTGATCAAAAGTCGTGTAAAACTACGATTTTCACAATTTTTAACCGCTTGCAGCTCGTGTGTATGTTAATCGATTTCGATGAAATTTTCGACATGTGTATAACTAACGTAGATCTACAAAACATACATGTGTATATTTTAAATTTTCATTAAGCACCCAAATAAAAAAAGTTTTAAAAAATACCTTTTTCATTTTTGCATGTAACCTTGTAAATTATAATTTTTGGAAAATCACTATTGCATATCATTTTATAAACGAAAGCTTCTAATTGATTATAAAAAATCAGGTCGTTTGGTACAATTACGAAAATGTTATTCCGTTTAAAAGGGCGATCGAATACTTTCGTGGCTCACTGTACATACTCGCGTACTTTTATATTTTATACAATATAGACAGATACATAGAAGATGCCACATTCAGGATAATTTTAACAAATCAATTATCGTTTCCACAGCCTCCGACTCGAATATGCACCCTTAAATATTTAATCGCTGATCTCCGGACTCGTTTAAAATTGTCGGGCGCTCACATTCGCCCGTCTCAATAATAATTGATGAAGCAAATGTCCGGGGCGTCTCCGCAAATAAAAATTAGTCGAAGTTAAATTCGGCTGGCTTACATACGATGCCAACATCTGTCAATAATTCACACGAATGTTATTTTTAAATGCGCCAGTTGATCAGCTTAAAAACTCAGTCGAAAAATCTGTTAAAGCTTTTCAGCTCTGGTACGTAATTGTACAAACAACGACTAAAAAATAAATGGCTCGAGTATAAAAATGTGTTTCGTCCACACAACTTCAGAGAAACAATCACAACATCCGAACAGGTTCGGATTAAAAACGTGTTTGCACGCGTTTTTAATTTTCCTTGTTCCGGTAATTGAATGGGGAAACGATAGTAAAAACGCGACGGTGTTAAGGATAATCAGCAGGCAATTTTCCGGGGCTTTCAGCAGAAATTACAGATTCCCTCGGCGCGGATAAGAATCGTAAAAGGAGGAACGGCACGGAGAAGCTACCACTCCATTCCGCGCAATCCTAGCCTAATCGCGGCATTTTATTCGACAATAACTCGCGGCCGACCGTGGGAAACGTCTTAATCACAGCACGATAAAGAGAAAGCTGATACGACCCGAATGGAAAAAGTTCGAGGATACCGGGGAGCAACCGGAAGCAAAAGTACTCTTTCTTCCACCCCTTTTGAGCACCTCCTTCGTTTACCCTTCTACCCTTTTATCTATCTACACCCTCGTCCCCCCTGCCCCTTGCTCAACACCTTTGTCAGCCATCCATTCTTTTGTGATTTATGATTGTTCGAAGCATCTTACCCGAGATGATCGAGGAAAGCCTCCAATAAAGAGATAGGGGAACCGTCCGGTCCGCCATTTTCTTCTGGAGGTCTAACTATACCTACTATCAATACCTAATCTACATTTTTCAATATTTCCACACCCCGACAATGTTTCTTCCATTAACTCCTCCACGTCACTCAAGACAAAAATTCAATTTGTTATGTTTGTTGCAAAATATTATTGGTCTCTGGAATATTTTTATTTACTCAACTTGTTCCTCAAGACGACAATTCAAATTCATATTTTACCACGTTTTCATTAGCTCGCTTTCTTGTCTGTCTGTTTGTTTGTCTCTGTTCGGTACAAATTTGTATAATTTTAAACTCATTTGGACTCGCACACATACAATAAATTAATAGCAAAATAAAATTGTTCATTCGATCCGCAATGGTGAAATCCGCATCGCACGATTCAGAGACCAAGACTGAAATAGACGATCATTGCAAACGCATTGGGGGTTGATAAGGGTGAAACTGATGTGACCGCAAGGTTCAAAGGCCGCGGAATTTTGGAAAATTCCTCGCGATAGGGCGAGCCGGTTTCCGCTTATGCGGGCGATTCCGCAAAAGGCTGGTCGGTAGATGGTTACGTCAGCTCTTACAATAGCTTCATCGATTGCGAGCATTGTCCCTTTTTTATCGCCTGGCATACATGGTCACGTGCCATTCAAGAATTTGCAAAATCGTTCTCCGCGGAGGGCCATTTCCATGTTGAATTTTTTTCAACGAAATACGTTCTCAATCAACTTGAATCGACTTCAACGAAATGCATTTTCACGAATGATTGATAACAAAATTATTTAGCAATAAGGCGCGAGCTGGCGATCGAAATCGTATCGGAAGTTTAATAAATGGCTGTTTTCTCTACATCTGTCGCCCCGATGAGGAATTTGACGTAGCGCGTATCACTCGGTGGCGGAACAGCGGATCGAATTAAACTCTGGCAGTTCTGCAAGGGAAGCAGCCGGTAAAACGGCTCCCCCCACTCTCCGGTACACGATACAGTTTGTAATGTCGGCGCTGTGACGTCGAATTAGGCGAGTGACAGTGATCGCGCGATGCTCTTTCAATTTCTGATAAAATTACAGGTGTCAAAGCAATTCGAAAATTTCCCGGCGATTGAATCATCGACACCGTTCGTATTAAACTCTAATATTGAGCAAGATGAATACTATATTAAATGTGAATGTTATATTAAAGTTACCATATTAAATGACTATGTAATACATACTCTGTATGTTAAAACAGAGAACTGCACGATCTAAGAAAAACGAGTACCCCCCTCACTGAATATTGTGCGAGGGGCCGTGAAGCATTTAGAACATGTTTTATTCTCCATTATTTGTTTATGCAACTTTCATGTTGTTTATCTGTTATTTTTCAACCCGTTTAAAAATTTGAAGAAATTGGAAATTAGGATTAGGATTGGAATTAGATATTGTATGAGGTATTATACCAATTTTCATATCAATAAAATTTGAAAAATCATAAGTAATGGAAATATTCTAGTTAGTTATTGGGTTAAGAAGAAAGTAACTTCGGTATTTTAAGGTGAAACAGAGCCCATTGTTTTTATTCAAGCAATCAAATTTAACGAATAAAGGGGCCTATTCACAATCAAGCATGTTGCGCAACAATTATTGTGCAGCATGATGTCACGCAAATCCAAATTGTGTTCACATTGACACGTCATTTTAACAATCGTTCAGTTTTTCACTCCGAGACTCGTCTGACAAAAGTGCAACACTGCCATTCACAGTAGACATCGTTGCTCAACCCGTTCATTATGCAAAAAATATCAGGAAATTCTGATTTTACGCAACAGGTTGCGCAAATAGAGTCGGTCACTATCATTCACGATCAATCATGTTGCGCAACAATGACTGTTTGTGCAACATGATTGATCGTGAACAGGCCCCTTAAGATATTTTCTCTATTGTTCGATGATCTTTTGCCAAAAGGAATAAATAAGAAAATATTTGATTGGTTAAAGTTCATCGGTTGAATAAAAAACTTCGGTTTTACTTCATCTTAAAATACCGAAATTAATTTCTTGCCAATCGAATATAATATCTCCGAATGCAAAGGGTTATACACACGAGGAATGTCCACGCCAACCGAATAAAACAAATATTAAACAATTGACGGGAATAGTGGGCTTCGAGCAGGGCAATGGTTAGTTTATTCGCCAATAGAAATCGGTCGCGGAATTCCGTCTTCGGCAAATAGTCCGCCCGAGTAATTACAACAGTCAGTCGGTCGCCGGGCCAGCGTCATTTGTATCGTATAATTTATTCGGGCATTATAATTCTCGGCGATCGAAAAGAGCCCGGAACACAACCAACCCCTCCTCTCCCACCAGTCGATCGCGAAATTGTTATCGGCTGTGAGAATTCAAACACGTCCATTCCCGTAATTCACCTACGCCGGTTATGAGCGGTCGAACGATATTAAAACTTGCGCCATTGTTCCGCGTCTAGCATTTCGCGCGGCACCGTTATATACGGCCCAGCACGCGAATTCCGTTCGCGAAATCGGCGCGCGCGAAAATTCATCTGCCGAGAGTCACGCGGAGAGAGAATTATACCGTGGGGAATTTTTTTTTTCGAGAATTATTGCGACCATAGGAGAGTCCGATTCGTCGATTGTTGCTTTGTTGGCAAATATGCATATTTCTCGCCGTACGATTGACAACGCGATTGTTTGTTTAGGAATTTTCAGAAATCCATACGCCAACTCATCTAATGGACAGCAGATTTTTGTGAACAATAAAAATTGCAATAATTTCTTTGTTAATAAGTTTTAAAAATGACCTTTTAAGAATGAATAACTTTTTTATAATTGTACCAAACGACCTGATTTTTTGTAATCAATTAGAAGCATTGGTTTATGAAATGATATGCAATAATGATTTTCCGAAAATTATAATTCACAAGGTTACATGGAAAAATAAAGAAGGGATTTTCTAAAACTGTTTTTTTCGGGCCCATAATGAAAATTTAAAATATATGTTTTGTAGATCTATGTTAGTTATATCACGTGCTGAAAATTTCTCGCATCGAAAGATGTAAGAATCTGTGGATTTTAGCGAAAATAACGATCATCTCAACATAAATTTAATCCGACGAAAACATGGTGACGAGTCACCATAAACGTCGACTATGTACTATGTATAGACAGCGGATCTTTATGCAAAATAAAACTTTCTATCTGATCTACAACAAAATGGAGTGAAATAGAAGTTTATTTTCTTTCTTAATATGTTTAATAGGTTGAAAATGATATAACAGCATTTTAAAATTCTGCTAGTGTTTCTACTGTCTTAAATTACACCAACTAATTTTTCTCATAAATGCATAAAATCCGCTGTCTAGTCATTACAATCTTGAAGGTTAAGTGAAGCAGCGTGCACAATCGGCGCTCAATTATCGACACCAGTAATCGAATACGATTTCCTCGTTCCAGAATGATGTCACTACTTCAACGAACCACATACGAAAAGATCGTATTCGAAGAGTATAATAATTCAAACAGCACTGTCGCGAGCCATGTTCGCCGCCCAATAAAACTTCGGTACACTTTCCGAATTGATCGATCGCGAATCATTGTATAATTAGAGTGAGGAGTTACTTACGTATGATCGTTGCCGGTTTCGATGATGGAAAAATCGCACATTCGGCGGCGATGATTTCTCGGTCGACGGGAGGACGATTTATCCTCGCGAGTTCTTCAGACAGATTCACGGAGAAGCATGCCGGTCAGGTTCCCGCGACACACGTAAACATAACCTCTACGGCGGTGAAATTCTCATCGCGACAACATAAACACAAACACCCTCTCGAGGCAGCGGCCGGCGCGCGACTGCCGCCGCCGGTCCTTCGCTCGCCGATTCGCGAAACCACCCGACGCCCGCCGACTCGAGCCGGCCACGTGCTCTTCCCGCGAACGCGCCGGCGCGTTACCACGTGCTCGTCCCAACTCCGCAGTCCTTGAACCTCTCGCGCAACGAGCACGCGTTTGTCAACATAAGTAGACAATTCGTTAAATATTTAGTGTTATCGCGTAGTTAATTGCGACGTGACGTCTCTATTTCGTGTAGTTCGACTCTAGTGCCTGTTACTTGTAGCACTCCAGTGGATGAGTACTGTTTTATCTGTGCTCAAGGGTGTTTGTATTTTGACAGTTGTGCGTTTACGTTGCTGGTGCACGTATTGCCAATATTGTGGAAAAAAAATAAGTGACTACGCGCGGGAAATGAATACAACAGGATATACATATTTAAGGATGTCCTGGAGGTATATAAAAACGCAACAAAATTTTTGAAAATTTGACGAGATATAATTCTTACTAAATTAATGCAATTACCAAAGTTTGGGTTCGATTTACTGCGCTGTTTAAGAATAACACGTCTTCTTATGGAGAATTCATAAAATTCCACTTCAAACCCTATTTAAACCTTGAAAATACGCAACTAGAAACTCCAGTTTTTTTATTTGTAGTAAAAATTACGTAATTAATTATGGTCAAAATTTATTAGAATTCACTAGACAGTTACAGAGCAAAAAAATTATAAATTGTTACAAAACGTCAAATTTATCGTGTTGTCTCTCACTAGCATGGAAACGCGACAAGTGTAGGCCACTGAATATAGCTACAGAGGGTACAGTATTCGCAAAAGTTTAATGCAAAGTATACTCATGAATGGCTTTTATTGCCAATATATTGATGGATTTCGAATTTCTTGTACTTTTGTCCCCATTGTACCTCCAGGACATCCTTAAAACTAAACAGTCCAATGCTGCATCTTAACCTAAACAGTTGACTGCTGTATCTTAACCTAAACAGTCCAATGCTACATGTAACTTAACCTAGACTGTCGAAGAGTGTAGGTCCTCGACGGCGCCAAAATAACTCAACGGGGTGTCGTTTTCGTCCGGGCCCTTTCGACAATATGAATAGACAATTCGTTAAATATTTAGTGTTATCGCGTAGTTAATTGTGATGTGCGTGTGTGTTTCCTGTACTTCGACTCTAGTGCCTGTTACTTGAAGGACTCCAGCGGGTGAGTACCTGTTTTATATGTGTTCAAGAATGTTTGTATTTTGACCAGAGTTGGGCAAAAATTTGATCAGAGATTGACGAATAAATTTCTACTTCAATCGTTATTCGTAATTAACAATTAAACTCCTACTTTAGTCATTAATTGCGGTTAACGATTACATTCTTTTCAATTGTAATCGCCAATCGGATAATTGATTAATGATCAACTGCTGAAATTTCTAAATGAAATACGGAATTAAAGCTGTATGCGTACTGAAAAAGATGTAAACTGAGTTTTTGTTGAGATATATTTCTCTCTCTCACTCCATATTACAATTTATGGATAGACCGTGTGGCGATTAATTTCAACAATTGATTAAATCAGTCTCTTTCTCTCCGATTTTTCGATGATTTCTTTTTTTAATCAACGATTGAATCAATAGTCAATTTTTCGATGATTACCTTTTTTAATCGCTCACATTATTTGTGTATTGTGTATTGTCTCGATCACTATTGTTCCAATGCATATCTGCAATTCTGTGTAGGAACTGTTACATTACAGTGAATATTGAATGCGTTATTTTATTGTATTGCTCACTATATATTGTTGATTTGTTTGTATTCTTTGTGAAGGGATTAGCGTGTGCATTAGATTACTTTTGGAGAAGGTTATGTTAGGTTACTTATCACTTTAACAAATTGATTTTGTATTACTTGGTGATGAAATTAACATACAAATTCATTTTTTGAGGATGTTAAAAAATGGATTTTGTATTACTTGGTGGTGAAATTAATTTATGAATTATTTTTAAAGGACGTTAGAAAATTGTTTTTTTTTTTTGTATTTTTAACGCTGCAATTAAGTAGTTTATAAATCATTTTCGGAGGATTTCAGAAAATTGATTTTGTATTCTCGATGATCGAATTAATTTATAAATTATTATCAAAGGACTTTAGGGAATTGATTCTGTAAGCTTGATGATGCAATTAATTTGCAAACTTTTTTCAAAGGACTTCAGAGAATTCTGTATTGATTTATAAATTATTTTCAGAGGACTTTAGAGGATCGATTCTGTATTCCTGATGATGGAATTAATTTATAAATTATTTCTAGAGGAGATTATACAGAATTGGTTCTTTGTATTCTTGAATCTCGAATTTTTATTTGTGATGAAGGAACTAGTCCGTTATAAAAGAATTGTTTTCCACGATCGACGATCACTTCCCAATGACATTTGCGTCCGTGTAAGGTCAGTCCCCATGTCGATATAACTTCGTCCGAGTATATATACATATATGAAGCGTCACGGGTACACGGATGACTACATAAACTCGATTTCCGAAATTTATTACAACGCGATAGTGCTCGCGTTATGAGCCTGTTGTAGTTGGCCCGGGAAGAAAGCTGCAGGGAACTCCTGCGAGTTTACGACGCGTGTTCCCGGTTTGTCAGGAGGATGGCCAGTAAAATGGGTAATAACTGGTAGACTTTCGTACGGCTCACTTTAGAACTTTACATTTTCAGTAATCAGTTTCCCGAGCTTTCGTCGTAAAAGCAATAAGCACTTGCCCCGTAAAATCAACGACCTTTCGAGGCTCACCCCCGGCCACCCTCACGAATAGAACACTTGCTGCCGATTTTACTCTTGTAATAATTTCCGTGGGATCAATATCATAATAATAATGACTGTACATGCTGCATTTTTATATCTGACATTTGCAAAATAAGCAGGAAATTCGTAATTTTATTTTTCAATCGTATTTTTAAAAAGTAATCTTTAATTCGTAATTATTTCATAAATTTTAATAATTATTTTAATTCGTAATTGATTGTAATGAAAGCATAAAATCGTTTAAAGCACTGTTTAACACCGATGGACATAAAAGTAAATCATAAAAAAATGAGAATAAAACGGAAGAATATTATTTTAGGAAATGAGAGTGAGATAAAGGTTCCGAGAAGGAAAATGAGACCCCGAGAAAATAGTCTTGTCCATCATCTTTTTTGTCTTAAATCAATATCGTCCGATTAATTTTCGTGCTCTAATTAAAATTAAATTTATTATGTTATCTATCAAATTCATAAATGAAAAGACTGAATCCGCGCATCTCGTGAAGCAAAAGATCCCACTTTGCGTGAACGATGGAAACTCGGAAACTCGCCTATAAAATTCTGAAATTTCCCCCCAAAATTAGTGCCGCGATACTTTCGAACTCCCATAAACTGCCACACCGCTGAATCTTCATCGTCGACTATGCCACAGATTCGCCCATAGTATTCCCATCTCGCATTATTTGCAGTTCGCGAGACTATTTTCCATTAAATATTTAGCGAGTATATCCACGCCGGACGTAGTCGAAGGGAAATCCATTTTAAATTTGTTGCGAGGTGAAAAAGCCGGGATAATTGATGCATGGCGAGTAGGTGATCCTCAGTTAATAGAAACTTTGAAACTGAAAGTTGCAATCCGTTCTACCGGTCACCCTCGACGTCTACAACTTTGAGAAATTGAATTTTACTCCGATGTTAGTTGAAAAGTCGTTATTGTTACTCTGGAGATTTATGGGGGCTGTCAGGAGAATGGCCGAACGGAAATAAACTCGAAAACTGAATTTCGCTGAATTTAAAACAGTGGGCGCAATTTAAGAAACTTTAAAATATTGAAGTAATTTCTCAAAAATTTAATGTGTAGCTGCTGGATCCTGTAATGCATGCAGACAATTTTTATTTTGTATAGAAATGCACAAACTCATGATAAATGAGATAAAATGTACCATTGATCCTACAGGATCGAAACTTCGACCTGCATCCGCCCCGGGTACCAATCTACTGGATTACATACCAAATACATCATAATTTATAGGAGAAAGTTAGAAATTTTGAGTCCGGTAAAGTAAAGAGCAGTCTAAAAAACAGTGTGTGAAGTGTACAAATAAATTCTGGAAGCAAGATGAACAGTACAGCATTCCTGCCGGACGGTTTAATCCAGAATATTGATTTTAAATTAATTATTAAATTCTGAACGTTCAGAATATGGTGACCTTGGTAACATGTTTCAAGGTGCTCGACATTTGAGAGGAGGTTCTACCAGGTTTCTTTGGTTAAATGGTTGGTCGCTACCACCAGAATTGTCAACATATTAATTAACATCATCCGGTTACGTGGAAAAAATGCACTGAACGAATTTGCCTTACAAAAATTGGCCGGAGTTCGGCGGCAAGTGAAATAAGTTGACGTAGGCTGCACGGCTGCTTAAGAATTCGAGCAGTCGGAGCATGTAAATCGCAGCGGAGCCCCGGGGGTCTTTTAAATTTCATAAAACTTTCATTCCAAGTTAATGGAGTTATGCGGAGGTTATTAAAGTTCGGCGCACTTCGGATTTATTTAACATTATACGTTTACACTGGAATCGATTCGAAATCGGGAGGGGCTCTACACTTTCGTAGAATTTGGAGGGTGTAAGCAGCTGTTGCCGAATATTCCGGCAAGTCGAAAGTTTCCGTGTAAGAGACTGCACCCCTAACTTCGACCAGGCGTCAAACAGCGACGGTGCGCAAATAGTGAAAGCGCCCCGGTGCAACAGGTTCCACGCCGTTTATGTCTCTGTGGTTCACCATTCAGCTGGGACGCGAACCAGTCGATAAAGTCATCCTTGGCTCGCTGGAATTCCAGATCGACCAGATGGTTGCCCGCGTGACCGGCGGATGGCGTCGTGCTCGATCTCGCTGCGTTTCAAGATGAACCCTTCACCATTCAGATAATCCACTCCAGAGACACACATTTTTCAAGTCCACGCAAATTTTTCTGTTTCTGGAAGGCAGCCATCTTCACTTGACACTGCACCCTTTTCTTTTAGGTTAAAGACGTGTGGAAGACGGGGTAGTGTGGGACTCGGGGGACACAGATGGTCGGTGTCCCCAATATCCACTACAAAAACCACACGTCTATGACTTAAAGCCATGTGCTCCATTTTTTTTATTTAGATTGGTGGGGAAAATGTTTTTACGCACTGGTTCCCCCCTAAAGATGACCCCACCGGTCAAGGTTCCTAGGAGCCTTTTTCTCCACTGGTGAACCGGAGACCACATCAACCCGATGACAACTGTCTGCATTATTTCCGGGTTGAATTACTGGTACTATCTCCACAATCCTGTTCTTGTCTATTATCCCTAATATATTTATTAAATATATATATATATATATAACTTAATTTATATATATTATAACCTAATATATATATATATATATATATATATATATATATATATATTAAATTATCCCTAATAGGAGCTCTATCCTGCCTCTAACTTACTACTCACTCACAGACGGGGACCCTCTGTTTGCATTACTCCCGTCCGTGTGTTTGTTGCGGCCACTCACCACTCATGTTCTTAGCTCAATTGATAGTGCACATTGAAGCTTCTATTTACAAGATGTACGGTAGTGCACCAGCCAAGTTCTCGCACTACCTCCTTTTACACGAAACAACTTAGCCGTTTTTTAGGGGTCCCGTGGAAATCACCGAAACTGATTTCTCCGACACGGTTTTCGCCGACAACATTTCTCCGACTCAGTGCTTCGATTGTGCCCAAATTTTCTCGCGCAGGGCTGGGTAGCAGAGCGGCCAGAGCCCTGAGGCAGTTATATTGGCGGGGATGTACCGAAATAATCTTGCCGGACAAAAAGACTCCAGGACGTGTCCTACAAGTTACAAAATATACACAAATATACTTGTTATACATTCATTTTTCAGAATCAAATCATATAAATTTTTGAAAATTCTGCGGGGTGCCATGTTATCGAGAAGCTTGCGTTACTGAGGTTGAAATCGCCGCGCATGCGCGAGAACATTTGGGCACAGTCGAAGCACTGCTCCGACTCCAGATTTGTCCGACAATAGCTTTGGCTGACAACGCCTTTAACCGACAACGAATTTGATCGACAACGATTTTCACCGATACCGAATTTGATCCACACCGACTTGAGACACAGTATGACAATATTGTATGATAATACTGTATGATAATACATATGATAATACATACTGTGGTCGTCTTAAGTTGTTGTGGATCAAATTCGTTGTCGGACAAATCTGGAGTCGGAAAAATGTTGTCGGCTAAAAACCGTGTCGGAGAAATCTGTGTCGGTGATTTCCATGGGACCCGTTTTTTAGAGGCTTATAACTCGACACTGGAGGCAGATGGAGAGATGTAATTTCGTACACTTGTTAAATGTGTGTGTGTGTGTGCTATTATGTCTCAATATTGACAAAACATTAATCTTCCAACATCAGTAGGTTCCGAGATACAGGACCTCAAAAATCGCTAAATTTGTCACTGACCGGCGAGGAGTGACGGTTAACATAAAAAAATTTTTTTCTCTAGACGCACAGTCTTTTTTTTTAATTTGTTCTTAACATTGCATTGTCATCCAATTCTGAGCTATGTTTAAAGTTCCAGTTTCTAGCTCATGGGGAAGTGGTTTAAAAAGTTGATTACAAGATGTTACGCATACAACAACAACTCGGCAAGCTAATATAAGCGTGGTAAAAAAGACTGAAACTCCTGTAAAATAGTTGCAAAATTAGTTTCTCGGTTGAATCCAGCCTGTACTCGAAGAATGGAGCCTCTCCTTCGCAACGCACCCCAAGACTTGACGTGCGATTTTTTTCCAGTTACCCCATGAAAGATAACTGTGGGCCAATCTCTGTCGAGCAAGGATCTCATATATGCCTTATGGCGCCACAGCTATCATTCAAATAAATCATTTTATAATAATAATAGTGACACAAAGAAATTTCACTACCCAGCACGTATCTGGTTGACCTGATATATTCTGGGATCGTTGAAGCAATTGCCCCGAATCCAATCCTCGTTTTTCCCCGGCATAAAATCCGACGGCGGGTCGTGGCGCAGTGATAGTATGTATAGCGACCGGTCCACAATTACACGTGGGGTGAAACTGCGCTTTTATGCACAGCTTAACTAGCAGCTTATCGTTTGGCACGCGAGGAGGGATCGATCTCCGTTGCCGCAGAGAGAGGAGATCGTTTCAGGCTGGCGCAGGCAGCCTCCTTGTTGCGAATGCCAACTCTCGCAGGCGGTGGTGGCGGCGGCGAGTAATCTGAACCACTTCGAAGATAACGGAAAAACAATACCGGGGCGACAACCCCCGGTACACTTGTCCGGCCGATAAATTTCCCGACCATCGTCCCGGAAGCGTTCGCAACCATGGTCGGCATAGCGTTCTCGTGCCGCGATAAGCGGGCCGACCTTTAATCAGGGGCACTATGCCAAATTAACCGGAGCTGGTTTCCATCGATCAGACTATTAGGCGACTGCTGAATTTCCGATTTAACGGGATAGTCTTCTTTCCAGGGTTGCAAGGGTGCGGGATGCGCCTTTCGTTTCTCTCTTAAGACTAGACGTAATTTTATGGAGAATAAGAATTGTCTGACTGTAATGAACAACGAAGGAAATATTTTCTTGCATAATTTTAATGAAATTCATTCTTGAACTCTTTTAATGTTTCCATTATTTGCCGACAAATAAAAGCGGCAGGGATGAACAATGTAGGAGATTAATTGTTGGATGATTTTAATAAAACAATATATTCTTGAACTCTTTCTAAATTCATTATTTGCCATAAATGTATAAACGCGATAGTAATGGACAATATAGGAGATTCTTCCTTGAATAATTTTAATAAAAATTTTAATAATATATTCTTGAACTCTTTTAATATTTCCATTATTCGCCATAAATGTATAAAAGCGACATTAATGAACAAAATGTAGAACATTCTTTCTTGAATAATTTTAATAAAACAATATATTCTTAAACTCTTTTGATATTTCTATTATTTGCCATAAATGGGGCGGGGGGTGGTATAAAAGCGACAATAATGAACAATGTATATATATATAGGAGATTCTTTTTCTTTTATGATTTTAATAAAACAATATATTCTCGTACTCTTTTACTATTTCCATTATTTGCCATAAATGTATAAAATCGACAGTAATGAACAATATAAGAAATTCTTTTTTGAATAATTTTAATAAAACAATCTATTTTCGTACTCTTTTAAAATATTTCCATTATTTGCTGTAAATGTATAAAATCGATAGTGATGAACAATATAGGAGATTCTTCCTTGAATGATTTTAAGAAAACAATATATTCTTGAACTCTTTTAATATTTCCATTATTGAAGACATGATAATTAATAATACACTCGGTGGCGGCGAGTGTCGACCTGTGAATTTTCGGAGAATTAGTAAAAGCAAACGCTCCTTTCGGAAATGATCTACACAGTCCCAGAATCCCCTCGCGAAAGTGTTTCGTCTTGGACCGGAAAACACGGGCAGTTTCCGTCGGATATTCCCCGAATCTCGGACGAGAACGGAAGCTGGGGACGGAAGCCTCCGCTTTAAATAAGCCTGCAGTTTGCTATCGTCCACAAGCACTGGGTCAACCGCGTCTCGTGCCAACACACACACTATCCTTCCACCCTTTTCCACGTTTTCTCCCTCGACCTTTGTGTAGAGCGTCGCGGCGCCTACAGATTACCAGTCCCAAGCCCTCAACTTGCGAACGTGGCTGATTTCTCAAAAATAGCAGCTTGAACAATCCAATCATCTGTAGAATCTTCGGAAAATTTTTTTTGGATATTAGCCCAACGTAGATTTGAAGATCGAAGCTTCCCCTGTAAAACAAGACTTTAAAAATTGATCTATGATTTTTTCTGGTCGTGTTATTAAATTTTGAACGACAGGTGTCCCGCAGAACTGAAGACACATGAGGCTCGGAAACGGTGCATATTCAAATACCTGTAGAAACATTGAAAAATTTTTCTCGGAAATGAAATCAATGCGAGGTTGAAGGCCAAAGCTCTCCCTTTGCAACGAGACCTCAAAAATTGATCTACGATTTTTTTCGGTCGAGTTATAACACTGAAGGAAGGCCGTACTAGCAACCCTATAATAATCAATCGACGTATCAATCACGGTCCCCATTTTTCTTGCATAAAACAGCCGAAAAAAATCGCAGATCAATTTTCAAGAACTCTTTGTAAAAAGAAAGGTTCAATCTTGAAATTCGTGTGGGATTCACTGTCTAAAAAAATTTTCCAAAGATTCTACAGCGGTTTGAATTCGGCGATCGGTAGAATGAAAGCGAGGATGAATGCCAAAGGCGGAGTTAACGGGAGTTTGATGGAAGGGAATTTGCGAAAGTAAATTAAACGAGCGGGAAGAAGACGCGCGGGATCGTAACGAGAACGAATGGGAAACCAATAGCTGACATTCCCAAGAGTCGATAAGACGGCGACGACGCGACGGTGTGAATCTGTTAAAACGCTGGAGGGACGAAAGTGATTGAAGAACGAGCGAATGGTTTCTAATTTATCGTTTACGATTCGACGGTGTTTGGATCGCGTAGATAATCAGAGAAGATGGTTTCGAAACATTTCGGGAACTGTCTACGCGATTGTTGTTAGGACTGAAATTTTCGCGCAGTCGCCGCGCGTGTATTCACAAGGTTCGCTGGGACTTTGTCGAGCGGAAAAACGTTTATCCGTGGCGGGAATTTCCGCACAGAGTCAAAGAGTTTCGTTCCCGTCGTCGATTTCCTGGTTCGGGGAATTCGTAAATACAGACGCCACTCTATTCCGCGAGGCAATTCCCTAACAAATACAATGAACGTAATGACGCGGACGTTCAAAGAAGTTTCTTCAGGTCGGAGTACCGGTGTTTATGATAATCTTCCTGTTTTTCGAACGAGCGCCTGGTTCGTCGTTGTAGAACATTTTAAAAGTATTATATATTAATTGCTGTTCTTCAGACTTTTATGCAAAATCCCATTTCAAAACGTTTAACGCTCCTTCTAAGAGAAATTATTAAAAATGAGTAGCGAATGGCGTCCGAAACGTGCACTACAAGAGATAATATAGCTTACGGAATTTTCATTACATTTACTTGACAAAAATCACAGATGTGGTCCAAGTATCAGCAAATATGTGTGCAAAATTTGAATTCAAAAAGTTTAATAGTTCTCCTGAGAAAAATGATTAAAAATTAGTAGAACAGCGTCCGAAACGTGTACTACTAAAGAAAACATAGCTTACAGAATTTTCAGTATTTTCACTTGAAAAAAATCACAGGTGTGGTCCAAGTATCAGCAAATATGTGTGCAAAATTTCAATCCAAAAGGTTTAATAGTTCTCCTAGGAGAAATTATTAAAAATGAGTAGCGAATTGCGTCCGAAACGTGCACTACAAAAGAAAATATAGCTTTCGGAATTTTCGTTATTCTTACTTGAAAAAAATCACAGGTGTGGTCCAAGTATCAGTAAATACGTGTGCAAAATCTCAATCCATAACGATAGACAGGTTCTCTGTAAAAAATTGTGAAAAGAGACACAAAGTGATCTATGTTTCTGAAAACTGATTTATCCCAGTAAATTGATGTTGAGGATCCAGGATTTTGACAGCGACCAGCTGGTTCTTTATGGGGGGGGGGGGGGGGGGGGCGCGGTGCCATGCTGGGCAAGTTAACAACGAATCCCAATAAACGGGGCAATTTTCTGGTAACACGGAGAAAAACAGGGGAAAGTCGTTGGTCGACTGGTAATTCTCGTAATGGCGTAACGCGTTCCGGGGTCTGGATGCACTTTACTCTAATGCACTCGGCCCTGCGACCACCGACAATGCGCAGCCCCGGGGCTCTCGGAAATAATACAGTAGCAATTTTACCGTCGGCCCGGCTACCAATTAATACGCGTTTTAATGTTTCCACCGTTCGCTTGTGTAACTTCCTCTCTTAAACGGTTGTAATTCGCTGTTCGATGGACGTCGCCCATTGACAGTTGTCTGGACACGGTCTGCACACACAACACCACAAATTCTTTTATCCTATATTTAACTAGCCTAAGGCCATAAACACCTTGCTAATTAAATTCCAGCACAGTGTACATTCATTACAAGACTGCAGATTTTATGCATTTATGACAAACATTGTTACGTACAATTTAAAGCACTGGACACATCGAAAAGATTTAAAGACATGAGCGTATCGGTTTCAGCTCAATCAGATAATTAAAAGAAGAAGGAAAGTTTTATTTCGCCCTGTGTCTTGCAATCAATGCAAACATTTTTTATTTTTTTTTTTTCATTACATAAGTATTTGCAGAATTGGGCATAGATTTTATTTAACTAAAATTTTCGAATATAGTGGGTTTATGCCAAGTAAAAATATTCAAAATTCCACGAGCTACATTCAGGGTGTCCCACGTAACACTTATCACGATTTTTCAATCAACTGCCTGCGATAATCTGACAAAAAAATATTTTAAACAAAAGTCGATCGTTTTTCGATTGGCTATACATTGCAATAAAAATAGTTAGAAAGTTTTCTTTTTAATTATTATCATTTTTTAAAATGGTACTTCAAGGTCATCCGAAGATCATGGTATATTAGGTCGTTGAATTCGTCTTGGTACGGGTTATAATACTGTTAAGTGAAAAATACCATGTGCCATTTAAAAAAAAAGAAGATGGCCTTGACAGTATTAAACAAAAATCTCGAACTTTTTTTATGGGTATGTATAGCCAATCGAAAACTGATCGACTTTTGTTTAAAATATTTTTTTGTCAGATTGTCGCAAGCACTTGGAAAATCGTGGGAAGTGTTACGCGGGACACCCTGTATGATTTTGTATGGAGTTCAAAATTTCTCTCTCTCTCTCTCTCAACTACATACCAACATTATATTCTTTCGCACACATATTCCACAATTAACACTTAAGAGGAAATGCAAAAACATTGCAACCCATCACCGCAATTAACAGCTGTTCCCTCCACGTGCGAGAGACCCGTCCACGTGATCGTGCGGCTCGTTATAGGGAGTTCTTTTTTCCACGGTGTTCTATCACGGGACACTATCGACCCAGGTCACGGTCTTGAAACCACGAACACTATCCCGAGGAATCAAAGGTCGTTACGGTAGGTCGCACGGAATGCAATTTTGTAAAAGATTGTCTGGAATGGAGGGGTGGGGGGTAGAGACAGAAAACTAACGAACGTTGTAGCTCTACGTGACGCGTGTCAAAAACGATGTCGAGTCGGCGAAGGGAATTTTTGATTGAAAGATCGAGAGATGCGTGAGTTCGAGGAACGAGCAGGTCGTGAATGCAGCGATGCAACGGTGCATCACGGTTGCGAAACAGAGATTCAATGGGCGTTCGTGACTACAGCGCGAAGCGACGAGCAACGCCCGATAACGCGAAGATTTTATGGCCGGCTACGATAAGAGCTCCGGTTCGTGAATAGGATGTCAGCGCACCCCACCAACCGCCGGCAGCTTCGTTGAGGATTTATCCGGATTTTACAGCGTGCATACTATTGTGTTCGAAACATTGGAATGCGAAAAGTGCACTGGGTCAGTACATGCTGAAGAGAAATTCGAGATTTAACCCTTTACGGTACGGCACACAGTGGGTCAAACCGACGTTCTAGCTGTTCAAAAAAACTCAAAGTCCTCATATCGATTTTTAACTAATGCACAATGTTTCTTAAATGTCTGTTACATTCGAAAACGATAATATTAATTAAAGCTATTAAAAACTCTCTATATACCTATAGTTATATACCTACGTTTTGTATTTCCTTTATTTTGTCGTCATTGAATGTGAATAAAAATTTGTTCTTATTCAGGTTATAGATTATTTATTCATACAAATACCTTGACAAATACATTAATGTATATACAGGCAACTCATTTTGATGAGGTTAATAGTATTTAATATGTTGCATTTAGTAGAATTGAACTTGTTACATTCAAATTTTTAATTTTTTTTGTCATTATTGGGTTACGGGGGCGCAAGTTAGACACTCGCCACAGGTGCTTCATACCCTCGTTACGGCACTGGCATCCGTACACACAGCACTTCGCGCGTCCGCCGACTATAGTCGATATCCGTAACGAAAGGGTTAATCAATTTTTGTGGATGCAAACGAATTGCAGGCAGATTGTAGACAGAACAACCTGTTTTTTTAAACAATTTTAGTAACCACGCGAGCAACAACTCCAATTTTGACAAATAAAAAGTAGCGTGAAATTTAGAATGACAGCTTTTAATGTAAGACACATTACCCGGCATTGTTACTTCTTTTACGTAAATTATTGAGCGTCGGTTTTTAAAAGTCTGGGGAGCTACGCGGATCGGTCATTCCGCATTACGCGAAGCATCGATCTGGAGACTGTTGCAAATTATGTACAAAGAAAGCCCGTAGCTCCGCGAGATCCAGTGTCTCAAGGCTATTAATCTTCGTCCAGTGCCCGGTTTCCGTCAGATTAGGGCGTCTTTGTATTTCCACAATGGCGTAGCGGCACGTTGGAACGCTGCGACCATTATTTACAGAAAATGAGAGAACAAAAAGTTCCATCCCCAGTCGCCTGGGTGCAATAATTGAAGTCTATCGGGCGAGATCTTATTCAATCCTCAATCATTGTCTCTTCAATTTCATCTCTCGAATCTTCCTCTAGATGAATCGGAGAATGTTCTACGGTAAATTACGAAGAATTCGTTTTCTAAATTTTTTTCTCGTAACTTTCAAGGTTGTCAATGTTTCTTCCTCAAAATAACTATACATACGTATATAGGGTGTCCTAAAATTCCTTCAACATCCGGAAATGGGAGGAGGTTCCTGAGATCATTTGAAGCAACATTTTCCTTTGAAAAAATGGCGTCCGCTGCTTTCTTAAGGAGTTATTAACGAAAAACACGGACCAATCAGAGCGCGACCTAGACGCGTGTTGGCACAGGACTGTATTTCGTTAATAACTTCTTAACGAAGCCGCGGACGGCATTTTTGCAAAGGAAAATGTTGCTTCAAATGATCTCAGGAACCTCCTATTTCTGGATGTTGAAGGAATTTTGAGGCACCCTGTATATATTCTTTCTGAATGAATCTGAAGAAAAGTGACACTTAAGCGAGACAGTCTTTACAAAAAGAATGGAGTCTGCATGGTTATTTTGCACAGCCTGTGGAACACGGTGATTATAACAACGGGCATGTTAAACGCACATGTTCGACAAGCTCCGTCGGCGTAGCGAGCTAAACGATCGGTCGTGTTCAGAATTAGGTGTACCATTTATTCAACAAGCGGGACTGAAAATTGTCTCTGATAGGAACTTGTCCCGTGAAACCGGTAATCGGATTTGCCTGCCGGAGAAGCGCGTCCGCGCGAGTCATTAAACATTTATGTTTTATAACAGAGCGCGATCGTGCGTGAGATTTTCACGATCGATATCACGGCGGTTCCGCAAATTAATAATCGGCCGGAGAGAGAAAGAGAGAAAAAAAAATGTATCTCGCCGTGAACTTATTAAAAAACCAACCGTGGTTAGCGAACCATTTTGTGCTGCCCGAAAAAACTCAAATAATAATATATCACTTGAATTAAAATATTATGTATTGCTATAAATAGATAAATACAAAGTTGGACAAAAATTTGATCTAAATAAAAATATTTCGAATAAAGTGGATTTTTTCCAAGATGGTTTTAAACCCACTTTATTCGAAATTTTTTTTAAATGAAATTTTTGCTAAACTCTGGATAATTATTCAATGTACTACATATACGTATTTTTATAAATTATCGTGATCAGTGGAGATTGCTCTGTTATTAGCTGGCCGATCGAAAATGTTTTTATCAGCTCTTTTACATGGTTTCAAAAGAACGTGATTATAGCAAAGTTATGTAAAATAACATTAAAAAAGCAATTTTTTTGCAATTTTTTAAATGTTATGATACGTTTCCGAATTCGCCTTGAAATCCTCTAACAGATAGGCGTAAAAAAATTGTATGTTTATTTCTAAAAAATTCAAGGTGACCTCGAGAAAATATTAAAAAAAGAGTTTACGAAAAATTTTGTATAATCACATTAATGCTCTCTTGAAACCGTGCAAAAGCTGATAAAAACATTTTCGATCGGACTGCTAATAACAGAGTAATTACTACTGATTACGATTCGTAGTTCACCCTGTATATGTTATACATTACGATATATATTAGTGTTTAAATACGTATACGCGATTGTATTGTTGACTAAGTCAACAATCCATGTGTTTGAAGAGTCGCGAATCGAATTATGACACGTCGACGTCAGCGCGTGATCGATGATGCGCCGCTTATCTTCGCGCGAATTCGATCCGTGCTTTCGCGACGAAAGATATTCGATTGTTGAATGCAGCCGCAATAATTATGCCAATTTTGCAATTTCCCGAATCACTGCGAATCCCACCGATCTACGTGACGATATTCCTTAGTTCACCTGGTAATATTTACGCACGGTTTCGGTATATAAAGTGGTCGAGTATGATTGGTAGCATTGAGTCTCGCTTTCCTAATTGTGCATTGCGGAATTTTCCAAGTCGCAACATGTTTTCGCGAATTATGGAAGGACGGAAAACTGTTTGTTTGTGCCTGCTAGCCCTCGCTTGTCTACAAGTAGGTATTTTCAGAACAATATGGAAATAAGAGAGTAGAATGTCCAGTCAATTTTTATAACAATCTAGATATAAGAGAATTGAGTATTCAGTCAATTGTTATTAATTCACGTTGAAAGAGAGACGAGTTTTTAATCATTATGGCTATTAATACTTGAGAATAATAGCGTGGATCACCTTTTGTGCAGAAACAATACCCCGGTCTACTTGATATTCGTTCTAAATTGTTTTTCAACTCGTTAAACACATAGCAATTTTTTGAAATATTTTGCCACCTACAAAAATTCGTTCATCACGAATCTAGACACAGTTTAATTTCAGCACAATAACATTTGCAATTTATATTGAAAGAATTTTCGGGTATAGTGGGAATTAAAGAATGAGTTGTTCTTTTTACCACGCTTATATTAGCTTGCCGAGTTGTCGTTGTTGTATGCGTCAAATCTTGTTATCGAATTTTAAACCACTTCCCGATGAGCTAGAGACTTGAAACTTTAAACATAGCTCAGAACTAGATGACAATGCAATATCAAAAAACAAATTTAAAAAAAACTATGCGTCTAGGAGAAAAAAAATTTGATACGTCGGTAGTACGTGATCGCGTTCTGCGATCCCCACTCCGCGCGCCAGCGCTCCCTACTCCACTACGCAGTCCCACTCCGACTCATCCTCACTCCACTTTGCACCGAAGGAGCTCAGTGTGGTGTTCCGTTCATTCAGTTCCATTTCTGACAATTTCGGAGTCCATCAAGAGACGTCGTGTCATCTCTCGGAATCTCGCGTATTTCCATATCTTGCGTTTCTATATCTTACTATTTCATACCAGTATTACCATATCTTGCGTTCCATTTAAAAAAGATTAAAAAAGTAGAAAATAAGAAGCGCTCCACGCTTTTGTCTATAGTCACTAATGTCTAAAAAGATTATTTTCTCCTTTTTAGCGCATTTTAATATGAGTGTGGTTTTTAAAAAGATTTTTTTATATATCTTTTTTTAACTGTTATTTGCAGGCAATTCAGAATATTTCTGCGAAGAGGAAAGTGCTTCTCGAAAGCGTCCTTGGCGACCTGAGATCATTGGATTGCGACATCCCCTCTGGGATTATTAGTGGAAATCCGGAGCTATTGCCAACTTCAAAATTCGATCTCGTTGCTAAAGTGCTGCACATTCGACGACTGCTCGAACGTGGTTGCAGCACTTTCGGTTCACCTTTGAATGTGCCTTTGAGTGGAGCTTTAAGTTCACCTTTGAATGGGCCTTTGAGTGAAATTGTAGGTTCTCCTTTGAATGGGCCTTTGAGTGGAGTTTTAAGTTCACCTTTGAATGGGCCTTTGAGTGGAGGTTTAAGTTCGCCATTGAACGGAGCTTTAAGTTTACCTTTGAATGGGCCTTTGAGTGGAGTTTTAAGTTTACCTTTGAATGGGCCTTTGAGTGGAGGTTTAAGTTCGCCATTGAACGGAGCTTTAAGTTTACCTTTGAATGATGCTTTAAGTCCATCCCCGGATGGGCCTTCGGTTGGAGTTCTAAGTCCACCAGTAGATGGACCTCTACGTTTCCCATCCTTGGGTTCAGGATTTACTAATTTTCCACCGAACCTTCTCCATGGCAGTTTTTCAGGATTCTTGCATAATTAAAATTCTCTACCTTGAAGTAAGATGGAGAGCCTTTAGTTAAGTTCCACCGCAGTATGCAGAATTATTGCATAATTCCCTATCTTGCAAATTTATAAAGTACCTTAAGAAGTTAACTCATCACGATTGTATGTCTTGCACTCTGATTGTAAATCGTTAGGATATAAATTAATCCTTGATTGATTTTTAAGCGAACTGTATGAACAAAATAAAATTGTGCAAGAATTAACCTATGTTGTTTGTTTAAAAAAGAAAATGTGGACGTCTTCCACTGCTTCGTAAGAGAGCTTCGTGAGAGCTTCGTAATTATTAAAATTACACAAATCAGTAATTTTACCATCTAATTGTAAGTCAGAGTCATCTAAAAATTATAATAAGTGCAAATAAAAATTTTGAACGTATATAAATTATATAATATCATTATAATTATAAATATATATATATAATGTAAACATATTGAAAGGAAACAAAATTTCGTGAAAATTCGATAATATTTCTAAACGTACCAAAGTTGAATATTGCACGACAGCACTTTTGAGGTGTCTACGAGAAGGTTCACGGGCAAAAATCAAAATCCACGATGACTATGGTCGGACAAGGTTGAAATTGTGAGACGGACAAACACATTCGGAGCCTCTTGTCCGGCAAAAGTCCATAGCGAGCGAGCTCTCGACACAGTCCGTTTGCCCCGTGAAACCAACACGGTAATAATTGAGTTTCATGTTTAATCGCATGGTTTAGGTTCGGCTTGTTTGCTATGATTTAACCCAAAGTAGAGGTTGCGCCAGCCGCTAGATCGCTCGGATCGCGAGCCTAACTAGATTAACGGGATAAATATCACTTCATTACAGTGGCGATGCTGTCGTTCGAAACAATACCCAGAGTCCACTGGGTGTCGCAAATCAAACAACGCGACTATACCACGAGCCCTTTATTCACCGAAAATCCTCTCTCGCCTGATTCCTGTTTACCTCGGCTCTGCAGCCACCTTCTTCTCTTTATCGGCCGAATACGCCATTTTCTCGAACAACCATTTCACCTCTTTTTAACCGACTTCGAAAAAGGAGGAGGTTACTCAATTCGATCTGTATGTGCCTTTTTTTCGCTTTTTTTTCTATGTATGTTCACCGATTACGCCGAGATGGATGGACCAATCGGAACGAAACCTTTTGCATCTTGTAGAGTATGTTCCCGGGATGGTCCCGTGTAAAAAATTTCTTTATTAATTTCTTTATTAATTACGATTTTATTTGCGAAAATGTAGGGTGGTGAAACGCGACGTCGTTACCGTCATCGATTGCGGCTTTCAGATATTTATAAATTACAATTTGGAATGTGACGGCTGACAGAGATAAAAAAAGTGTGAAATAAAAAAAAACTATACAAAAAAATTAAACCGGCTTCAAAAAAATGCACTAAAAAGTATAAAATAATTTCCATTTAATATACGTGAATACACACGAACTTAAATACAATACAATCTTTTCGGAGGCGGCGCAAAATTGAAAATTTTCGACACTGGAAATTACGAAAATCCTTAAATTGTTCTAAATACTAATATATTTATATTTGAATAATATATACTTGTGCGCCGCCTCCGAAAAGATTGTATCGTATTTAAGTTCGTGTGTATTCACATATATTAAATGGAAATTATTTTATACATTTTAGTCCGTTTTTTTGAAGTCGGTTTAATTTTTTTTTAAGTTTTCGTTAACTCTCTTGATTTTCTACTGTGAAATTTCAGCTTGCGACACAACGTGGTGTGCATTCTGCCTACATTCTGCCGACATTCTAAAAAATAGTTAGTACCTTTACAGAAAATCATTAAGAGATTTTGAACAATTTTTATTTTCCGCGAAAATCCAGTCAGGCTGAACATTGCGAGGCAACGAGCCAAAGGATTAAATGTAGCCAGCGTTTTCTCGACCGATTAAATGTAAACAATGTCTCCTCGTCGGTTTATTAAAAGAACAGGAGAAAAACTAGATTATGCTGAGACAATCAAACGACAAAGAGCGATAACAAGATTAGCATTGCAGCTCGCAAGAAAGTGTTCAGGCATCAATGCCAACGACTGCGCGTGGTTCCCGTCGTCCTTGCACAATTTTTCCCTTCCTTGTTTCGTATCAGCACGATCGCCAACGCACGCAATGTCAACGAATGCGCTGCCTCCTGCCACCATACCGGTCCTATCGGTGCACACTATAAAACTCTCTTTAGAAAGGCTGCACTCGAGGTGACAGGGTTATCTATTCTAATTCTGTCACAGCTATTCTTCTCATTTTCCTCCAAGGTCCATCAAATCTGCATTCTAACCGATAAAAAATGCTCTCCAAAAATTACCTGCATTATTGGACATGTAATTACCCTTTCGGTTAACAGCTCAATTAAAAAAAAAATACATAAAAACAAAACTTTTTTCAAAAACTACGCTTTATTAAAATGCACTAAAAAGGAGAAAATAATTTTTTTAGGCATTATACTGACTATAAATAAAAGGGTGGAGCGCTAAACTATATTGACATAATCTGCGCGGACGCTCCACGCGTTTATATATACTCACTAGAATGCCTAAAAAAATTATTTTCTCCTTTTTAGTGCATTTTAGCGCGGAATGGGGATCGCTGAACGGGATGACGTAATATTAATATTAAAATTTTTTTTCTACCGAACGCACAGTTTTTTAAAAAATTTGTCTGTTTTGTTGTTGCTTGCCAACAACTCGGCAAGCTAATATAAGCGTGGTAAAAAGAAATACACACATATTTTTCGTTAATGTTTATTGCGAGGAAAGTAACGAAATTTCAGAAAATATCTTTTGTTCCGACATTTTCCAAATTTTTGCGAGAACAGTTCGTTTCACGGGAAAAGGTAATAAAATATAAAAAACGCAGCCTGTCCGGACCTACAGGTTTTGCCGAACATACTTTTCGATACAATCGATAATTTAAAAGTTATATTTGTTTTTGCAAAAGTGTTCTTGAAGTGTGAATTGGAGTCACCGTGGTGCACATGCACTTCACGCGCCGATGCACACAAGTTGCACCGGTTCTTAGAGATTTTTCGCGGTATACGTGGCTCATGGCAATGGATAAAGTCTAGTTAATAAAGATGTGAGGTTCCGTGGACGTTTTCGAGTAAATTGACCGCTGGCAACCGTGTCGGCCCGTCGAAACGGTTAGGGCAGCGGGTGGATGAGCAACGCGGATGCAGCATCGCCGGAAACGGTTGCAGCGGGGTCGGAAGCGTGAGCGGTGGATGCAGTTACCGCTGATACGACGATGCTACTTGTCGCTGTCTCGGCGGTCGCTGCGATTCCAGCTGCAGGTGTAATCAAATTAACCTTCGCCGACGTGGAAACTGTGGAATTTCCAGAAGTGGAAACGGTCGCCGTACTGGACGCCGAGATCTCTTGATTTGGCTCCGGTGCATCTAAAAACAACACTGTTGTACACACGCTAACGACACAACAAAACTCCTGGCCATTAACTAACGCGACAATTAACCATAAGTGGACCATCAAGAGATTTATTCAATTATGTACGTTGCCTGGTAAAACGTTTCTACGTATCTCCTCTTCATCGTAGAACAGGAATAATCCTCTTCATAATAGAAGAAGACTAATCCTCTTCATCGTAGAAGAAGACTAATCCTCTTCATCGTAGAAGAAGAATAATCCTCTTCATCGTAGAACAGGAATAATCTTCTTCATCGTAGAACAGGAATAATCCTCTTCATAATAGAAGAAGACTAATCCTCTTCATCATAGAAGAAGAATAATCCTCTTCATCGTAGAACAGGAATAATCCTCTTCATCACAGAATAGGAATAACATTCTTCATCATAGAACAGGAATATACCTCCTCATCATAGAAGAAGAATAATCCTCTTCATAATAGAAGAAGAATAATCCTCTCCATAATAGAAGAAGAACAATCTACTTCATCATAGAAGAAGAATAACCCTCTTCATCATAGAAGAAGAATAATCCTCTTTATCGTAGAACAGGAATAATCCTCTTCATAATAGAAGAAGACTAATCCTCTTCATCATAGAAGAAGAATAATCCTCTTCATAATAGAAGAAGAATAATCCTCTTCATAATAGAAGAAGACTAATCCTCTTCATCGTAGAAGAAGACTAATCCTCTTCATCGTAGAAGAAGACTAATCCTCTTCATCGTAGAAGAAGAATAATCCTCTTCATCGTAGAACAGGAATAATCCTCTTCATAATAGAAGAAGACTAATCCTCTTCATCATAGAAGAAGAATAATCCTCTTCATCGTAGAACAGGAATAATCCTCTTCATCACAGAATAGGAATAACATTCTTCATCATAGAACAGGAATAAACCTCCTCATCATAGAAGAAGAATAATCCTCTTCATAATAGAAGAAGACTAATCCTCTTCATCATAGAAGAAGAATAATCCTCTTTATCGTAGAACAGGAATAATCCTCTTCAACATAGAATAGGAAGAACATTCTTCATCATAGAACAGGAATAAACCTCCTCATCATAGAAGAAGAATAATCCTCTCCATAATAGAAGAAGAATAATCTTCTTCATCATAGAAGAAGAATAATCTTCTTCATCATAGAAGAAGAATAATCTTCTTCATCATAGAAGAAGAATAATCCTCTTCATCATAGAGGAAGAACAGAAATATTCTGCATCGATTATGAGGAGCAGTAGTTCAATAAAAATTCATTTCACCCCTTAATGATCTTTCTACATTGTAGACGAATTTTTAAATATTTTTCAGTATTTATTATCGAGTTATTTCACTCAACATTTCATTATTCAGTGTCTTCGTAAATCCACAGTCTAATCACACAAAATCCCCTGCACAGATTTTATTTCAACATTAACAACAACAATAACAATGTCATTAAATTGACCCACCAAACCTTGAACTGGACTCATTTATCATCCGCAGCGAGATACATAGTTTAACCTTGTCAAAATGCACGAGGACCACGCGGATGCTGCTTGGATGAGGTCATAATGCTCAGAAATGGTTAGGGTGTTTAAGATTTACCTGTGGTCGAAGCAGTTTCGTTGCCAAGTTCTCCATCTGCAGCTAACGAGTCGATTGCAGTGGCTGTGCCAATGACGCCAGTGTCGTCCCCTGCAATGGGAGCAACTGTCGGGACATTGGTAGTGGGTATCGGTGGAGCGGTAGGGCCAACAATAATGATGGGCCCGGTCGAGGGACCTATTACAGCCTTTGCTGACGCTACTCCTATTGTTTCTTTAATTGTCGAGACTTCTGCGTCTTCGATTGCAACAGATGCCGACGACGCAACAGCTCCCTTTGTTCCAGCTGACGGTGCATTGTCGGCGATTGCAGCCGAAGGAGCGACCAGGGTCACCGGACCCGATGACGCTCCCCTAATGATCACCGAATCTTCCAAGTTAGCCACCTCCGTTGCATCCTTGGGCAAGCTTGTCCCCGCACCTTTCGGCAGGTTAGGCTCCTCTGCCGCGTCTGAGGGCGAGGATCAAAGTGTACAACTTATTTTCAATAATTTTTCTTTGGGAAACTATTAAACTTTTTCGATTGAAATTTTTCATACATAGTCATCGGTGTTTGAAGTACACCCGTGATTTTTTCCAAGTAAAAATATTCAAAATTACACGAGTTACATATTTTTTAAATTAATTCCTTCAACTATCCTGTCCACTGACATAGCAGATCGGCTATATATGGCGTTTAATAAATTCTTCGGTTTATGCGTGTCATAAAATGCGCGCGTGAGGCAATGGTACAGTGTAAATGCTACCCTGATTGCGCAACTGAAGCTAGCTACAGGAATAGAATCGCGAAGAATTCTGTTGGCTTGAAAGTATACATATCAGAATATGTACAGAATTTTTTCTGATACGATATGCGTATGTTGCAAATCCCATATTTAACCCAAGTGTTTGTTGCTACACGTGTTGCGTTTAATACAAGACATTTAATAAAATGTGAGAGCACAACAAATAAAAATCAGCAACAATCTGGCCCTGAAGAATCCTCCTCAAGAGCGACTTCGATGCAAAAATAATTACCTACTTGTCTTTAATGGGGGATCATTGATACCAGCTGCATCCACACGTGAAAGGACAGTGACAGGCCCTGAAGAGGATCCTTCAACAATGGTGGTCCCAGTGACAGGACCAGCTACTATCGTAGCTACCTCTTCATCGTCCAATTGGCTGATTGCAGGTGCGAGTTCATAAACCGGCGCAACGAATACTGGCGATTCCGATTGCCCAACGCCCACTATTTCACGGTACGGGTAGCTGGCAGTGCAAACGGATGTTAGGAGAATCGATGCCACCAACCGCAGCTGAAAACGGATAAGGCGTGATTTATTAAGACGAGTGTCACAACGCGTTATCGCCGCAACGCTTGTATGTACCTACGTGGGACAACGCGGCACAATTGTTCGAATGCTTTCGCGTAATTTCCCTCGTAAATCTGTCGTATTACAACCGTTTCCTAATTACATCAGCTCGAACTGTGGACAATTGCTAGATTTTGTAAAGGATTTGAAGGATGATGTAGGGTCTCTTCAGAAGTTTAACGGTTCCAGGATGGTATCTCTATGGGGGTCCTAGGGGATTTGAAAGAGGATGGTTATAGGGTTTCTTCAGAATTTTAAATAGGATTTCTATAGGGTCCCTAGGGGATTCCAAGATGGGATTTCTGTAGGGGTCCCAGTGGACTTCAAAGAGGATTTTTATAGGGTTTAGGGGATCCCAAAGAAGCTCGCCATAGGGTACCTTCAGAATCTTGAAGAAGATTTCTATATGTGTTCTATAGGATTCCAAGATGGGATTTCTATAGGGGTCCCAGAGGACTTAAAAGTGGATGCCATACAGTACCCTCATAGGGTACCAACAATTAGGATCCATGGACCCAAGTCATTTGGCAAGCTATTTTGCGAAACCAGACGGCTGAGAGGCATCATTGATCACTGTTCAGCCAACAATCAATGAGGTCGGGTGCTATCAGAGGTCCAGGCGATTCGAAAACAGTATCCGGTACGCGTCGGTGTCTCATCCCGGTGGTCACGGGTCGATTCGCACGCATCAATTTGCATAACTAGGTTCCCTGCAGACGTGTCGTGCATGAACACATCATCACTGGCACCGGAAGGCTACGGGAGCACGTGGTTCGCATTCGGCGAAACATTTTGTCTTCAAGACTGCCTCAAAGACCTCGTCATTATGGCAACTTTAAATCGTGCTTCATTATGGAATCTTTCTATTTTAAAAGAGGACTAAGCAAGAGCTGTCACTCCAACGTCTCCAACTGATCAACGAAGAGGCGCTTGGCATCAAGCAACGTCTCCAACTGACAACGTGTGATCAATGACGAAGCTGATGGTCCAGCAACCTCTCCAGCTGATCAATAGAGAAGCTTCGGAATACAGCTACGCGAGGACTGCAACATCAAATAAATTGCGGCGATCAGGTCCCGGAGTCTTCTTAACTGAAATCGATAGATTACTCGACTTAATCAAAGTTACAGCACAAGGCCATACGTTTCAATTATCCGGCTGACTCCGAATTCCTAGTCGTCGCCGGGTCTATATATCAAGAGACACTGGTCAGAGATAGCGTGCCATTCATATTTCACGGACGACACCTGGAGTGTATTATATGGTGAGGGGGTGGGGGAGGGGTGGGGGTGGGATGGGGTCTAACAGATTAAAGTTTTCTCATCAGGAGCACACCGTGAGGATTTCCTTTTCGTAACAATCTTTCCTTCGACTGGCCACGATAAAGTTTTCTCCCCCTCCTTGCCCTTGCTTACCAGCAACTTCATGGCGGCGGCTGCTGCTCCACTCTCCCACGACGTCCTCTCCTATTATTATTATTATATCCTCTGTTCGGTCTGTTCTCTATGGAGGATCCTTTTTCTGGCGCACTACCGAGCATTCGCTATACTGATCCTTCTCGAACCGGATTGCTACCGTTATATACTCGATTACGTGTAACCTCTCGTTGTGATGAGCTTCCAGAGAGAAAGGTCAACGTGGTAGTAGTTTTTACTGTGCGGCACTTAGGCATTCCAATGGAAACCGGAACCGTCGCGTTCGACTGGTCTAGATGATCTGAAAAGCGACAATGTTGGAAAGATAATAGGCGACTGGCATCAGCGTCCAGGCTCTTCATCATTAGTATGATCATGAGTAAGATCATGAGTATGATCATGAGTAAGATCAT
>CM052284.1:4090579-4102541 GCA_028455765.1 Lasioglossum oenotherae | reverse complement strand
ACAGGGTGTCGTTGAACTTGAGTCAAGCGGATCATTTCAGATGATACTATCCAACCGAGACTAACTATCAAGAACAGTATCGACTCGGTTAATTAAATTTGATTTTGCGGGAATGCCCGGAGAGAAAGTGCACGTTAGCTTGTTTCAACGTCGAGTGGACATCGATTTGATATCTAACCGAACCTGATAGCTCCAGGATAATACTTTCCGCTGTGGTACGTCCAGCGTATCTCGGATTGCGCCACCGATTATCATACCCGACATCTGTCCGAACAGTTAGATATCCTTGAGGAGAAAATCCGTTCCACTCTCATAACCGCGGCTACCGTGGCTCGCTATCAACGGAGACGATCATTTATCAGCCGTCGTCGGCGTGCTTGTCGAACGCCGTACTTGACAGTGAACCAATTATGACTGCATAATTGCGTCCCTGTATTGTTACCTGTCCACCTCTCTCCCCTCCCACTCTGCCTCGTCGAGCGTTTCGTTGTTTTTCGCGTGGGCAACGCGACGGAACGGTGCGCACAGGTGCTAACTCGCCTAGCCGCGTCTCTTATTTTACTCTTCTTTCTGTTACTTCTATCCCCCCCCCCTCTGCACACCACACCCCCTCTCCCACACTTTGTTCCATGGGGAGACGCACGATGAAATATTCATGAGAGGAATCCTAACGGGAGTTGTCTAAGCGCGTTAGCCCTCCCAGCTGCAAATCGTGTGCAGTTGCAAAATTATTCGTACGTGCCTTTTTGTGTGGGAGGACACGGTTAGCCCACGAGATTCGCTCCGGCGCTGATTCGTAATGTATCGAGCGTACGCTCCCGGACGAATTCCGCAACGATGAGTCGCCGAGGCGGCGGAAATGGCGCGCTGTTAGCGTGTTTCGGCTAATTAGGGTCGGCGAAATTCAGTGATTGAAGAGGAGAAGGATTATCGAAAGAATATTTTCATCAATGTGAGGTCCCTTAAAAATCCCTCAGTTAATTAAATAAACAAAAGCGAGTGTTACGAGATACAGTGATATTTATTTATACATTTAAATATTTAAGTATGCGTTTAAATACAAGCGTAACGTTTCGGGACACGTATGGCCCGTCTGAAACCAGTGGATAGAGTATAGTCGCAGAAGTTGTGAGCCTGAGTTAGGCACGAGGTATATCGTGGGATTCGAGGTTTGCTACTCCTAGTTAATTACCAGGCATGTCCACCGGCGATTACCGCTGATGAAGACGCGCCGATTACCGTAGTTTTGGCGACGGGACCAGCGACGACCGCGGATGTGACTGGACCAGCGACGACCGTGGCTGCGGGTGCAGCTACGACTGCGGGCGCAACTAGTCCAGGTGCGACGAGTCCTCCACCTGAAAGAATTCATTTATCATTGTTGGAACGCGCGATTCGATCCGCCAATTAGCGATTTCGGAGGAAGTGAAATTAGATGACAGTCACGGGAGAGAACAGTTAAGGATGTTCTGGAGGTATATAGAAACGCAACAAAATTTTTGAAAATTTGACAAGATATAATCCTTACTGAATTAATGCAATTACCAAAGTTTGGGTTCGATTCACTGCACCGTTTAAGAATTATAGGAACTTAATGTTTGCACATTTTAACACGTCTTCTTATGGAGAATTCATAAAATTCCACTTCAAATCCTATTTAAACCTTGAAAAAACACAACTAGAAACTCCAGTTTCTTTTTATACGTAGTAAACATTATGTAATTAATTATGTTCAAAATTTATAAGGATTCGCTAAACAGTTACAGAGCAAAAAAATTATTAACTGTTACAAAACGTCAAATTTATCGTGTTGTCTCTCACTAGCATGGAAACGCGACAAGCGTAGACCACTGAATATAGCTGCAGGGCTTTCATTGCCATGTATTGATGGATTTCGAATTTCTTGTACTTTTGTCTCCCATTGTACCTCCAGAACATCCTTAAGATAGAGATGACAGTTAACTTGGGGATGCGTCAACTTAGGGGAGAATGAATCAGAGAGCCAAGAACAGGAGTGGAGCCGAAGGACAACTATCGTGTAGAATTGCGAATAGCGGGGTCAACGAAAGTTCATAGTCCCCGGCTGGAGTACTGGAGGACAAGGAGGGACCTGTAAAGGGGCCCCTGGACGGTGGGGTTTTATGCCCCCCTCCCTCGACCGTCATCTGGGGGTGGGGGTGCGTAAAGCGCATTTCCCCACCGCCTTGAAACAAAAGAAATAGGGGAGAACGAACCAAGAGACCATTGAACTCACCAACGACAACAGAGCCAACACCGGGCTGAGAAACAACAGTAGGACCAGCGACAGAGCCAACAACAGCTGATGGAGCAGCGACAGCCCCGGTGACTACAGCCGGACCAGCAACTGGACCAGCTACCTTTACAACTCCAGCTCCAGGACCGGCAACAACTGCATGGCCTACAAGAGGTCCAGCGACAGATACGCCTGCTAAGGCTGGACTCCAGATACTAGGTGCTGCAGAGCAGATCGATACGAGCGCTGCGAACATAGCCTGGGGGCAGTAACATTACATCGTTGTTAGACGTGCATCGAGCCACACCGAATGCACGCTGACTAGAATGCATGCATCGTTTCACTTGCAATGAACCGTCTACGAATGCCTGGAAGCCCAGATCCTTCGTTAAAAATGATGTTCGCCGAGAAATTTCTAATACTTTAATGGAGAAGCTTGAATTCTTGCTAACTGATGCTTTCGACATAGTCGAGAATCACGCTCGGCCACTGACGAAATAATTCAGCGGTTAATCAATGCGCCCTCTTGTTGCTTGTGTTGATTCGGCGGGAATTGGAATTGGTCACCGTTCAATTATTCGCTGTGCGTACCGTTAATTAAATTTTTTTTTTCAAGCTGACTGCGGTATCATTTGAAAGGGTTGAGACAGAAAAATAGTACTCTTACCAAGAACTTCATGATTGCTGCTGTGTGGTTCTTCCTCCGCGTTGGCCAAAGAGAGCTAATTGTTGTACTGTCAATTGACCCCGCGACGTCAGCTTTTATACCCCAGGTCGACCCTGAAGCTGTCTCCCGCTTTTGCTGCGATTTTTCCACGGGAAAATGTCACGCCGTTCCGTTAACCGTCTGGGCACGACCTATATATTTCCATACGGAAGAATGTCTGCCTGTCTACGTGTGCTGTACAACGAAACACGTCTGCCATCCCAGGTAGAACCTCCGTAGAACCTGGTAGAACGTCGCGGAGGTTCGTAAAGCCTCGCAGAGGTTCACGGATTAATTGCGCCCGAACGAGAAGCGCAATGTGCTATCTCACGGTGAGCACTCGGCGCGATCCCGCAACTCGATTACTCGGTATACTATAAATTTCGCCCGTTTACGCGAGCCGACGTTAACCGTTATCATCCCGTCGGCCCGGCTGATTGAATTTACCTTGTCTCCAGGGCGCAAGACTATTTGATTTAAGGACTCGTCGTACTTGTTGCACCGGGGATCCTGCCTGCCACCGATGCTGCTGTTTCTGCAGACGCTTTGCTAATTTGCATCCCGGATGTGCTCTTCATTCCCGCGGATTCATAACCGTGGAAGGTGCAACGCGTTGTATCATGGTGATGGTGGTGCGAGGTGCTCTTCGAGGCTGAACCCCGACCGGTAAGCACTCAATTTTTACCACGCTCATATTAGATTGCCGTGTCGATGTTGTCGTTGTTGTATGCGTCAAATCTTGTAATCGAATTTTAAACCACTTCCCGATTAGCTGCTGGAGACTTGAAACTTTAATCATAGCTCAGAACTGGATGACAATGCAATATTAAAAAATAAATTAAAAAAAAAAACTGTGCGACTGGGAGAAAAAAATATTTAAATATTAACCGTGACACCTCGCCGCGCGCCAGCGCTCCCTACTCCACTACGCGTTCCCACTCCGACTCATTCCCACTCCACGGGCCCACTTCGCAGCGAAGGAACTCAGTGTGGTGTTCCGTTCATTCAGTTCCATTTCGTACAGTTTCGGACTCCATAAAGAGACGTCGTTTCTCGGAGTCATCCCCTCATCCTATATCGCGTATTTCCCTATCTTGCGTTTCTATATCTTACAATAGTCAGATTTCATACCAATATTACTATATCTTGTGTTCCATTTAAAAAAGACTGAAAAGTAGAAAATAGAAAGATATATAAAAAAAGCTTTTTAAAAACCACGCTTATATTGAAATTGCACTAAAAAGGGGAAAACAATTTTTTCCTGGTTCTCCTAAAAATTTAATATAAATTTAAATAAAATCATGACGTTAGTGACTATAAAAATAAATGCGTGGAGCGTCCACGAGGATTGCGTCAATATAGTTTAGCGTTGCACGCTTTTATTTTTATAGTCACTAATGTCATGATTTTATTTAAATTTATATTAAATTTTTAGGAGAACCAGGAAAAAAATTGTTTCCCCTTTTTAGTGCATTTTAATATAAGCGTGGTTTTTAAAAAGCTTCTTTTATATATATATATTTTTTTATTGCTAGACTCGTTGCTTAAAATTGTCTGGCTAAAGGTTTACTGGCAATTTTATTTTCGCTCGTCCAGTAGATTGAACCCTTTGTCATGTCGTAAATGTTCACTTTCAATTTCGCCTACTTGTCCACCGGCTGATCGATAGTAGCTGAAGAAAATGGTTAGGAGCCTAGGAGGTATTTTGAAAGTTTCACATACGGTGAGCGTCCACCTAGCTCTAGCAAGGGTCTAACAAGGGTTTACCTAGGTCAGACCTGGACGACGATGGGCTGAAAAACACACGGTGCTGATTTTCCCATACGCCGGCTCGGCAAGGCAGTCCCCAGCACGTCCAGTCCGACTCTCCCTTCAGCACGAGCCCTACGATGCTGCACCGGCAGGTTACTGAATGGACGTGGTGGGGACTGCCTTGCCGAGTCGGCGCACTATGGTCTGGAAACCCGCTTTTTGTGACCAAAACTATTTTAGCGTTATTTCAAAGTTAAATGTTATAGTATGCTAGATCGTTGAATTCGCATTGACACCAGCAATAATATTATAAAGTCAAAAATATACAGGCTGTCCCAAAATTCCTTCAACAGTCGGAAATAGGAGGTTCCTGAGATCACTTGAAGCAACATTTTCCTTAGCACAAATGTTATCCGCGGCTTTGTTTAGGAGTTATTAACGAAACCAACGGCCCAATCAGAGCGCGACCTAGACGCGTGTTGGCACAGTCGGTGCGGCGGGCCAACTGTCTATTATTTAAACAAAAAAAATGTCTAGCAAGGGTCTACGTAGGTCTACCTAGTACTACCTAGGTGCAGCCTGTTTAGCGACTCCACTATGGCCAAACCCCGTGAGCAAACACGTTCCCCGGCAAACCCTACCACACTTGCACACCGGTTAAGCCCCGTCGAAGCAGTACACCGTAGGATTTCATGTTTCATTCCCCCGGCGCCGTTCGTAGTCTAACTTCGCTGCGCCGCTCCTTAATAACGAGCATTTCAGCCACTTCGTCGACAAACTGTCCAATTTGACGACTCGGGTCCCGGACTTGTTGCTCCTCGGTCGTCCACGTCCCTTTGAAATGGTAATGGCCAGGCAACGTTGCGCTAATAATTTCCTCTCCGGGGGGTATTTTCAAAGGTCCCGGAAACAGTGCGCAAAGTTCCCTGGTCCAGGCGACCGTACCGTCGATGCATCCTTCGGTGCATTTTCCTAGAGCGAGTGTGTGATTGAAAACGGAGATTAAAGGGGCGCAACGATGATGTAGCTTTCATAGAGAGAGACAGACACAGAGAGAGAGAGAGAGAGAGAGAGAGAGAGAGAGAGAGAGAGAGAGACAGAGAAAGCGACAGAGAGAGAGAGAGAGAAAGGGGTGGTGAACAAAGCTCAGGCCGAGGGAAACGCTCGGATATCAGGAGGATCCGGTACTGTCGCTCGTCGTACAGAGAATACTCGGCTGATTGGAGCGGTGTTGAAGCAATTTCCTCCAATTACCGGCAAAGGTGGACAGGTATCGTCCCACGGTCGCCGGCGGCCGGGACAATGGACCGCGAAATAGAGGCCGGTGTCGACAGCCTCCGGGGTGACGATGAGAACAATGCCCTCCAATCGGTTCGGCCTTAATCGCAAACTAATGTTGACTTGACCTGACATCGACTCCCTTCCCTTTGATCCGTCGAGTGTGAAATTCCCGGCGACCGATCCCCCGAACGTCGCCTTCGGACAGTCGGAACGTCTAGCGTACCCTCTCGGACATCATTCTTCAGGACACCCCTCAGAAATCGTCGACTGACTGTACCTGTGGACAAGGTGGACGGCTAGAGTGGGGAGCAGGGTTGCCATCTGCGAGTCCCGCCAGCTTGCTCCACGTGGTACGCGTCAGCGTTAGTGGGAAGAGTGGGGGAAGCAAAGGCGGGCTCCGCAGCACAGCTGGGCGAGGGGCGGAAGGGTAAGGGGCCCGGCGGGACTCGCAGTTGGCAACCCTGGTGGGGAGGCAAGTCTTACGGAACGCGTCACGTGACCGTCCCGCCGCGGAGTGGGAAAACAACGTGGCGGAAGGGGAAGGCGAAGTGGAGAGACAACTCCGATATCTTCAAGAACACATCGTTTATTTGCTTTCTACAAAGGTGTACGAGTCGTACAGTTCGCTAAAAAATTGTTTTGAGGTATCGCTCAGAGTGAAGCAGCAGTGATTAGGAATGATTCGAGAATAGCTGGATTCCTCTCCGGAATTGTTTTATTATGTACGCATAAGAAACGTATATGTGAGGTATTGTTATGTACACGGAATATATGTAAAGAGATACACAGTGTGACAAAAAGGAGGTACTAGCGGTGTATGACGGAGATCGTGGCGCGGTCGGTTTCCAAATGGCTGGGCATCAGGGGGGAGATCAGTCGAAGGTGTCTTGGATGGTGATCCATTTCAGGCGATTACCAATGCGCTGCCCCGCTCAAGATACCCCCAACACCAGCTGGTCCGGCTGCTATGCTACCAGATGGCCCGGCAATCAGAGCCGGAGCTGCGATGGGACCTGCAAGGGCTGCTGGACCTGCCGCTGGACCGGCCACGACCGCGCCTGGAAGACAAATGTCGTTCATGATTAGCTCAATCAACCGCACCGGGCTCTGGGAGACGTCGATAAGACGGCGAGAGTTTCTATGCATCGCCGGATTCGATGCCAGATAGAGATTGAACTGGTTTATTGATCATTCCGGTTCGTCCCGAATGATTTTCTTCGTGAAACTCTCGCCGGCGTGTTCCTGACATTTCCCCGATTAAAACCATACCAAACACGACCCGATTCCGTTCATATTTGCCCGCTTGATCCCCGATCTAATGGACCCTCCAGTATCCGAACTGGTCGAAGGATTACGAAGAATTACCTAGCTGCAACGCTGATTTATATAATTCTGTATATGCACAGTTTCAAAATGAATCGAGAAACGTATTCAGAAAATGAAGAATTCCGCAGCGGTTCGGATAATCGAGGCGGTATTTAAATGCGCGCCGAATGGTGTCGTGTTTGGGCTCGTTCCACTCAGAGCAACGTCGCCAATCGATTAATAAATGTTTCATAAAGAAACAATGAAGATTAACGAAGTTATTTTCGATTAATTAAGACGACTCACCCCACGGAGCCCACGGCGCAGCAGCGCCCCATGGTGCGTGGGCGGCCCAGGGAGCGCCCCAGGGAGCAGCGGCTCCAGCGATGCTTCCGGAAACTAGAGAAGGTCCAGCAACGGCTCCAGTGACTACAGCGCCACCGTCGACGGCTCCGGAGATGTGAGCAGGTCCTACGGCAGGTCCGGCGAGTGCGGAGGGTCCGGTGATGGGCCCGCTAAGCGCGGCAGGTCCCAAATGTGGCCCGGCCAGAGCAGCTCCGTGGGCCAGTAGAGATGGCGCGGCTGACACGGTGGACAGAGCCGCGAGGAGGAAGACCGCTACCAGGTTGCACATGGTTGAAGAGGAAGTGTTGAGATTGCTCGGGAAGCTTTGTAAGATACTTTGCCTCGGTGGCTGGAGTGGATGTGCTGACATCGAACGGCTTCGATGGCGCTTTTATAGGGGCATTGTTGTTCTGTCTTGGTGTCTTGGTGTTCTCCGTTGCTCCCGCCAACCCCAAGGGCGGGGCACAGGACACGCCAAACATTCTCTGGCTCGCTGTGTTTCTCTCGGTGCTTATCAGCCAGACACACCGAACGAACGCCTAGCCGGCCTACGGGGGTCACGTGCTCCCTAGCCAACTGTTGCATCCGTTTCGATACGTTTTTACGGCTGCATTTAACCTTGCAGAACGCGTTGCACCCAGCCGGACAGAAAGATAAATGCCGATAGCGCGGGGGAATTCAATCGGACGTGTTACTGCGCCGAGCGCTAAAAATTGTCACGTTGCTGAACCGCCGAGCCGTTGCCATGCCCACTTTGCTCGATCCATTTTTTCGTTCATTACACCTCCTGTTTGTCTTTAGCATTAACAATTTTAGAATCAATTTTGCATTTTTCATTCGAACAAACGTAAACCGGTGGAAAAAAATCGCAGATCAACTTTTCACACGACATTTTAATGGGGACACTTCCCTTCACAAGATCGCGTTGGTTTTATCCTGCAAAATAATTTTTCACGAACTCTGGAACGTCCAGCAGCACCTGTACTTGAGATTGTTCCCACATTTTGGACCTAACCCAAAGTACAGGTGATACTGGAATTTCTAGTGTTCGTAAAAATTTTTCTTTCAGATTGGGACCAACGTGAGCTTATAGAGGAAAGTCTTCCCCTTACAATGGCGTCTTAAAAATTAATCTGCGATTTTAATTTATCCTTTTTATCGTTTTTCAAATGCAAAATGTGCCGTTTTGAGGATAGCCAAAAACACAGGTGCTACTGGACGTTGTGGTATTCGTAAAAAATTATTTTCCAGGATGGAACCAACGCGAGCTTGTAGAAAAAAGTCTCCCCTTTGCAATGGCGTCTGAAAAATTAATCTGCGATTTCTATTTATCGTTTTATCGTTTTTGAAATGCAACATGTGCCATTTTGAGAATAACCCAAAGCACGGATGCTATCGGACGTTGTGGTGTTTGTAAACATTTTTTTTCCAGGATGGAACCAACGCGAGCTTGTAGAAAAAAGTCTCCCCTTTGCAATGACGTCTTAGAAATTGACCTGCGATTTTTGTTCATTGTTTTATTCTGTGCTGATGACTGTGAAAGCAGGTTTCATTCACGATGATCAGAGTGAAGACGTTGAAATATCACGGCCAATCGGCATCGACCTTCAAGAAGACCTCGTCTAGGTTGTCTCATTCACTCGCAGCGTGATTTCGCGATGAAGATACGCGGCTGAATTAGGTGAGCACGCGTCGGCAGTTGTGCTGTTACGCGTTCGCATTGTTGCATCCGTTTAGGCGAGGCTCGAGTTGCGTTGCCCACGCTTGTCCCGGGATTGTCGTCGTCTGGAATGACGGTGTCATTGTAGTCGGGGATACGTGTGTTACAGTGGCGGCAGGCCTCGCAATGGATCACCGACTATGCCACGGATCGTTTGGAATATCATTGTTGGGCGTTGCGTGCACTTTCGAAGGTGACAAAGGTGACCGGCGACGCGATTGTTCGAATAATTGTTCCGAGGTTCCGTAAAATTCTCCGGGGGGCGACTTTAATGCCACGCCTCGTTTACGAGAGCACATTGAATTCCTTTTTTTTTTTCTCGATCACGGAGGCGTTTCTGGCTACGCTGGAAAATTTACCGTGCACTGGTTCCTGGTCGCCGAGCCTGGACACAGTAATCAGATTTTTACAGTTTTTATTTCTTCATGTCTCAGCTATTTTGATTTTATATTTCACTGTGTTCAGGTACAGAAATTCACTTCTCACTCCCAGGCATTTAACCCCCACCCCTCCCATTTTATTAGGATTTAATTATAATTAGACTGCGGATCGTTAAGCATTTATAGCAAAATTGAGTATATGAAAATCAAAGTTGTTGAAAAATTTCAAAAATTGAAGATGTCAATTTCTCCTCTATTAAGTTCATTACGGGAAGAAGTAACATTCAATTTAGTTTCTATTTCTTGCAATCGGTGTACAAAATTTTTATTTCGCATAATAAGATCCGCAGTCTATTTATAATTATAGCGGTAAGTCATTCTTCTTTGTGTTTCATGATTTATGCCTGTGGATCTGAAAAGTATTTCTCGGAAAATTGCCCATATCATTTCGTAAAAAATGATTTTAAGCTCATCATTTTAAAGCTCGAAGCCTCTACTCTCGCCTACCATTCTTCATTTCCTTGAAAAAATATTTTCACGATCTAGCAGTTGAGATATACGAGACCCATTTGTTATAAAATGTACTGTAAATTCAAACGTCTGTGAAAACTTTCGAAAATTTTTTCCGGGAGTAAATCTTCGAGGGTTTTAAAGATTGAAGCTTCCTCTTTCCAACGAGATCTTGAAAATTGATCTACGATTTTTCTCGGCCGAGTTATCGATCTTTGAACGAAGGGCATGCGGAGTACTACGAGCGGCGTGTCAGTTAGGTCCAATAGTTCGGCTAGTTCCTCGTTTTTCCACCATAAAACAGTGAAAAAAGATGGCACGATACTTTTTAAGGTGTCGTTGGAAAGAGGAGACTTCAATCTTCAAACCTATGTAAGATTCATTTACGAGAAATATTTTTTTAAGTTTCTGTAGATGATTGAACTTCCAGTATTTGTTTGTACATCGTGAAAAAAATCTTGGTGGAGAACGAACAAAGGTACGCGAAAGTAGAGGCTTCAAGCTTTAACAAAATGGGTCCTGGCTGATGGTCGTGCCATTTGTTTTGACAAAGTCATCGCTATTTCAATATGTGTCGACAGAAGCGAAATAAAATTTTAGTTTGGTTCAAAAGGGATTTCTATACATGTTACAAATTCCAATTGTTCGAACCAGAGATCAAAAGAGCTATTAACTTCTGTAATAGTTTCTCTGTAAAAAAGCACATTTTTAAAAATCGTATTCATGTTGAACACTGGTCTAGATTCCAGTTCTGGTGGAAAGCTGAAAACAGAATTAACACGTTCGATTTATGGGAATGCAGAATCTTTTTGATTTTGCATAATTTCGATATAGTTATCGAGATGGTTATATATCGAGGTGGAATGGAAAATAGGGGAATAAGAGTAGTGACAGGCCTGCCAATGGACTGGAAACACCACCGTCGATTTTACAGGCGGAAGTAACGCGTATCGGCGCGTCCTGTAACCGGTTCACCATTACAAAGCCCGAAACGCGATGAAAGAGGATTACCGAAGTCGTTTACAGACTCGAATTCCGCACATTCGTTAATCACCGTTGCTGGAGCGACGTGCGTCGTTCCTGATCCAGTTCTCTTTTAATCAAACATTGCGACGGCTCCAAAAAATTCGATTGGCTTCCGTCAAACGAGTGGAAGAACACTGCATTCACGCTTTATGGTGATTGTTATTACAGAAACGTCCGCAATGACCGCCATTACAACTACGAGACCCGTACAAACAAAATTGATTCTGCTATTTACTATAGAACACACCTCGTAATTACCATCAGCGGACATTTACCCTTGGAGTCATCTAAAATTCAAAATATCAATTTTATTTTACTTTTTTCACTTCTATAGTCAATATCTTCGAAATTACTATGAATAGTGACTTAAAATTTTGCACATACAGGTTGCCCCACGTAACACTTTTCACGATATTTCGATTCAGTGCATGCGATCATCTAACGAAAAGATATTTTAAACGAAAGTCAAACAAAGTCGAACCTCCAAATCTCCGAAACGCTTCCACCTGTAAAAAATATAAATACACTACGTAATGTAACCCCTTCAAACCATGCACAACTTCTGTATACAAAACTTTTTCACGCAACGCATACTTTGGAAGTTATATAGGTATGCAAGTTACGTGGACCACCCTGTATATAGTTATTGTCTGGCCATCTTCTATTGTGAATATCTTCGAAGT
>CM052284.1:4043530-4080938 GCA_028455765.1 Lasioglossum oenotherae | reverse complement strand
AAAAAAAATATATGTTGATTCGATAAGATGCACTATTGAATAGTGCCAATATCATATGAACTTATTTTAATATTTAATAGTATTGAATTTCAATAGCAAAACTCACTTCCGCCAATCATATAAGCCAATAGCTTGACCATCAATGTTTTCAAAAAAATAAGATATGGCCTCAAACCAATTCCAGTATAAATCAATACATTTCTCAAAATTTTTTAACAAAATATCTGATTGAAGGAAAAAAAGAAATATTACGAATAATAATATACGGTATTGAATCAAATAATATTTTCAATCATTTCATGATAGACAATTCAAACACATCACGATTTGCTTCTAAATTTCATACTATTGAAAAGAATACATTGATATTCATCGAAGTAAAAAATTACAATAACAGGCGTGTTATTGAAGTAACTACTTTGTTTTCTCAGTGTAGCATCCGCCGTCTGCAATTCTGATCGTGAATCGGATCTGAAGCAACACGGTGCGTCTCGAACAGACTTGGACAAAAATTTAATCAACGATTGACGAATAAATTTCTATTTGAATCGTTAATCGTAATTAACAATTACACTCCTACTTTAGTCGTTGATTGTGGTTAACGATTATATTATTTTCCAGGGACCATTACTGTTATAACCAAAAAGAAAAAAGTCATAGAATAACATCGACTAAAATCGTATTGGTTTCTATTAGATTATGTAATTACATAAACAAAATTAACTAAACTGAATTTTATCAACACAAGCAAACGAACTAATAAGCACACACAAAACACCTTTTTTAGGTTTGAATTTCACACGTCAACTGACGATCACTCGGGCTAGAAAGTAGAACGATGCATCAAACAAACAAACAATTTTTTCATAAACAAACTGAAACATGTTCCGTTATTTCACGATCGTAAATGTTTGATAAATATTAATATATGCTCACAGCGCACAGATCACAAGAACAAACAAAGCAAATTTGCAATAAGTTAACTTCTCAACGTTTCGATCCGGGTTTGGATCATTTTCAAGAGAAAATCGCGTCTGAAAATACATTTTGAGTTAATATAATAAGTATTTAACAGGAGAAAATAAACTGATTGTAAAATTAACTTTTGAAAAACGTACATGCTATGTAGACTGAATATAACTGAAACATACCAATATTGAATCATATCGAATCGATTGTAATCGAACATTAGATTAATTTTGATGAGCGATCGAAATGAACTTCTCTCATCGATAAACTGTTTTGAGCAATCGAAACAGTTTTTCTTTCTTCGATAACAGTTATTGAGTAATTTTGTGGACAACTAATAACTGTTATTTGTAACCAAAAAGCATAAAAATCGATATTTTTCGATGATTTTGTTCTTCGAATTTTTTGTTTTATATTTTGTGTACATTATCTTAAATTTCAATAGTAATCAACTTTTTTAAAATTATTTTTATCGTAGAAAATTTCAGAATAACTGTTATTTCTGGTCCCTGGGTGTAATACGAAATAGTAAAAAGATTAAATGAGTTTAACAGTGTCGATACAATATTTTTAACATATAAAAAATATTTTTTTTATCGGTTATTTTACGTCACACTTAATCCTGTTAGGATTTCTTCGCGACGATATAAAAAATATTAATGAGGAAAATAAATTGTTACTTGGCTTCCACACACACACACACACACACACACACATAGATCGTAATTGATGTATAAGAATTTTATTTTGCACGAAGATCCGCAGTCTGGTAATTATATAAGATTCAGATTAGTAATTAAAATTTCTGTTAATGATTTGAAAAAATCGGGAGGAAAGTACCGAATTTCCCTGTAATTAAGGAGCGTCCCAGGATGTTTCTCGACTGTTTTATCGGCACGCGTGTTTCTATGAACCACGCGATAGCAGTAATCGTTCGCGAGACACGTCACACTTCATTTAACTGTGAAACGGGGCTTTTGATATAGTTCCGTGCGGTTTCACGTAATCGCGCGCCGGCTATTTCAGCGACGGGCGTGAACGAGAAAAAATGATCGCCGCGGTCGATTGAACCCGCGAGGTCACGCGGACAAAGAAAGGAATCCGGGAAATGAAAGGAATCGCGACTTTTCGAGCGGGCTTTCGGCTGTTTTTCGAATTAATTAGACCGGTTCCTCGCGGAATGTCTGTGACGTAACACCTTAGCGAGCTGACCGCATACGCGAGTCACGGTTCTACATTTTCGCGAGCAAAAATCATTTCTCCAGGATGTCGTAAAATGTTGTACTTCGACTGGGTGATTGCTGAGGTCATTCGAAGCAACATTTTCCTTTTCGAAAATCTTCTCATCCGCTTCGTTCAGGAATTATTCACGAATAAACGCGGACCAATCAGGCGATAGGTCCCGCTGAGCGCGGCGTTGGCATTGGACGAGTCGGGGCCCGTCAACAGTCCCCTCGCTACGATTGGTCCGCGTTTTTCGCTGATAACTCCGTAACGAAGCGTCGGGGAAGATTTTCGAAAAGGGAAAAGTTGCTTCAAATGACGTCGGCAATTAGCTTTTTCAAGGGTGTAGAATTTTTGAAAAGTCCAAACGAGAAATTAGGTCAAGCTTAAAAATTACAGAATCGTTTTCTCGCAGGCAGGTACTAATTACTATTGTTTAGCGGCGCGAAAGAAATATTATGGTCGGGGAGCGGTTCTCATCGTTAATGCAACGCGTGCTACGTAATTCAATTGCACCGTGTGATCGGGGTCTGAAGGAGTGGTTGATTAATCCGAGCGCTTTCAGCTGGTAAACGACGATTCGCGATACAATTGAATCGGCTCTCGCGAAGATATGCGCTTTTCCTTTCTCACATTAACCGAACAAAAGGCGAGATTTCTTTTCACTGCACCTCTGCAATATTATTATTGATGATCTAACGCGATACATTCGAATCTTCATAATGATAATATGAAAAAATATAAAACGATAGTGATGATATAAAAAAAGAAAAATTTAAACATGTCATTAAATAAAATGCATCCAAACTGAATTCCATTCGAATCGCAATAAACGAACCTCTGCATCGTGGACAGAATGTGCGAACTCGATCGAAAATGGCATTCTATTTGAATGCGATCGACTTCCCGGTGCAAAAGAAGAATCGACAATGATCCGCGCCGCGATACCTCGGTCTCGCTACTTTATCGCGAAATCGATTGTGCAACGGTGTAACATACATACATATAATAAAGGGAAATAACGCGCTCTCGGATTTCTAAGGCGGTTGCGTGACCAACGGGGCTGGGCTCTCCGCGATTATCGCGATTACAGAGGGACGTGCACCGACGCCTTGGATCGACGCCGCGATTAATTAACATCTGCTTAGCAACGTTAAACAACGCGATCTAATTTCAGCTCACGCTGGAATTGACCCCCGCAATCGCTTATAATTACAGACTCTGTACCTAGTTGTTTCCTCCATCTTACAATTCCTTACTTTTTCCTTTCTCCGTCGTTACAAAGTGGATTCAAATCAAATTGCATAAAAACAAAGAAAAACCCTCGGGTCTATGCTGTTTCTTAGATCACGTAGTTCGAAACTTGTTGGTGCATATCGTGTTTAGTCTCATTTTAATAGGAAAAATGCCACGAATGCTTTGGCGAAAGTCCCGTAAAAAGAATAACGAACAATTTTCTTAGATCATATATTTACTCTGGACGCACGTAAATATTGATATAACATTTTTCGCGAATCTTCACCAAACTGATCTCTGTCCACGATGGATCCGAATTTCGAAGAGGAATGTTAAGTGAATCGAGACACCGGTTCTCAAAGGGAGCCGGTAAATTTGTCGACGGGAAATTGATTAAGCGAATGGAAGTCAGATTTTCCAATAACATCGAAGAGCCGGCAGTAAATAAATATTAATCGAATCCGTAGAACTCCGTCAAACAAAAACATTCAGTAATTGAATCGTATGTAGGGGGTGGGGACTATTTTTCTAGAGAAAACGGTATTTCCAATTTCCTCCGTCGCATTGGTCGAAATTGTTGCACAACGCGAAAAACATCCGGCGATCGCCGACAACCGGCAGTGGTTTTTCGCGAATTTAACGTTGACTTCCGCAAGTTCTTCGGCCGTTCGTTTCACCGTTTATTCGCCGATTACGAGGAAACCGTAAAATCAGCGAAAGTACATACGAAATTAATTCCGGTCCGTCGACGAATCTCAGAATTGCTTTTCTTCTGGAGCCAGACGAGGGTAATTACCGCGACTCTGTCGCCCACTCGTTACCTTATCCGGAATTTTAGCGTCTTCTCCGTCCCCTTCATGCAAAAACTAGGTTAATCAACGTTCTGTCATTCGTTAACCCTCTATCTGAGAAGTTAGTATGTTCTGAAAAATTATTCGTTACAGCGATTTATGAAGTTTCTGAATATTTTTTTTCTGCGGTCCCTATCTACCGCACAGAAACAGGTTTGACCGTAAGTTGAAAAAAACGAGTTATGCTGGAAGCAATGAAGAACGATGGCTCCAATAATTTTAAGCTCACGCATATAGAAGTGATCAAATCAAAGCTTCGCAGCCAAGGGATCCTACCTACAAGTTTAAAATGCAGTAACGAAATTATTGAAAAATCCAGAGAGAGAGAGAGAGAGAGAGAATAAAATAAAAAAATAAATAAATAAAAATTAAGAGTAATATTTTTAATTTATCATTTAATGAAAATCTAGTATCTTGATCATAAATGTTGCATTCTATATTTTTTTTTTGTTTGCTATTATTATATTATTATGGGACAAATTAAATTCATCAACTACTCCTATTATTATGGGACATAGGCAGTATAATAAATCCACATACTTACTTACTCTAAATAATAATTATTATCCCGTGTAATCTACATCAAACGTTTCGCACTTCGAACATTTAACGCGCGGTATGTAAGTACACGCGCACACATCCTCTCCGCAGTGTTTTGTATTTGAAACGGCTCGCCTCCTGTGCAGTTAAATTACATACACGGTGTACCAATTAGTTTCCCACTTAGGTCTTCGGTGTCCCCTATAATTACCCGAAGCGCGATTCCCCGAGCAATTTATTTCGCAAGCGTGTTCATTCCCGTCATTCTTCTCGGCGCCCGCGATAAACGATAATAACCCGCGGAGAACACGCTGATGAATCATGCGAGACGTTTCCGCCGCACACGGAACACGCCTTTTTGCACCCCGTACCGTCCCCGCAGGAAACTAACCCCTCCCCCGACAGTTTAACGCGTGGTCGTCGGCATTACAACCATTATTCGAAAATGATAACAATTTACGTCAATGGGTTTCTATTTATTATCATCTCTAAATTACACATTGAATGTCAAAATTGTGTATTTTGTTACTCACTTGCTTAATGATATTATTTTAACCAAATTGAAATTGAAACAACGAAACACGTGCTGTTCTCATGTCGTTACACAAACTAGTCTTTCTGTTTAATAATTCACAGACGCAGTTATTTGTTTTCTTGAAAATGATCTCTACACGCAGATCGAAACGTCGAAAATTTAATTTAATTTGCAAAACTGCTTCGATGTAAAATCAGATCGAACCAGTGCGCCGAGAGCATTAGTATATCATTTATTAGTAATTTTAATATTTACATTTCTGCGTTATCTTTGGGTAAACTTTCCTTTACCGGACTCAATATTTGTGCCTTTCTCCTATAAATTATTATGTATTTGGTATGTAATCCAGTAGATTTGTAATTGAAGTTTCGATCCTGTAGCATCAATGGTTCAGGAGTTATGTTTGCTTAAAGTTGAGCAATCTGCGGTGTTTTTGACAGGTAAGGGCGCCGCCATATTGGTTTGTAGTGTCGCGTGCCGTTTACCGAGCAGAGCCACTAAGTATGGTAGTTGGTTGGTGATTAGGTTGGGGGGGGGGGCGGCAAGATAAACCAATATGGTGGCGCCCTTACCTGTCGAAAACACTGAAAAATGCACAACTTGAAGCGAGCATAACTCCTGAACCATTGATCCTACAGGATCGAAACTTATTTACGATTTATGAAAGTTGTGTACACATCTGCAGTTCAATTTTTAAACTAGCAATCACAGAGATTAATGTCTGTGCACGATATAAGTGACATTTCTGATTGCACAAGTATGGAGGCAGTACTGTAGAATAATTGGAGAATGTGGAAGCACTTCCGGAAGTATTCGGTCGACGTACGAACATTCTCGGCAGACTTTCAAGATGAATTTCTCCGCCCGTGGAGACCGCGATTTTTTCTAATATAGAGGAGGCTCGATAATTAAGCCCGTGCTCTCGCTCATCGCCCTGGGAAAAGAAGCGGATTAAGCGACGACGATATGAAGCGAGTGATTCCCGCGAGGCCAAGCCGATTTTTCACTCCCCAATAAATTCACGCATTCAGTCGTGCATCGTACAAACGATGGGATATTGAAGGATTGGGGGTAAACGCTCATCAGCTTCCGTCTTCTTCGACAAATTGCCACCTATAATCGGAATCGGGAATTAATATGCGCTTTCGCGCAACTGCGAATGCATAACAGGAATACAATGTTGGTGAATTCTTCAATATTTCTTCTAAAATATCCGGTTGGCAACAATGTAATTTCGGTATTTGGAGGCGAAATAGAAACCGAATTTCTTTATTCAAGCGATGAACTTTAATCAATAAAATATTTTTTTATTTATTCTTTTTGGCAAAAGATCATCGGACAAAAAGGAAAATAACTAATTCATTAAAATTCATTGCTTGGATAAAAAAATTCGGCTACATTTCACCTTAAAATACCGAAATTGCTTTCTTTGTATTAAATAAAGTACATAATGATTAAATTTAATGTACAGTGGGTGTTACAAAGTATTCGTACACCTTTTAAAAACCAATTAAATTTTCATATATTGTACCAAACGACCTGATTTTTTTTATGATCATGGTTTTATCTCATGGTTTACGAAATGATATGCAAGAAGATTCTCAAGAAATTATAATTTACACAGTTACATGCATAAATAAAAAAAGGCATTTTCTAAATCTTTTTATTTGGGTCCTTGATGAAAATTTGAAATATATGTTTTGTAGATCTATGTTATTTATACACGTGTTGAAATTTACATCGAAATCGATTGACGCAGGAAAAAGACGACACGCATCGAAAGATGTACGATTCTGTGGATTTTAAGCAAAGACTATGGGAAAGAAAGAGACATAATTTGCGTCGCTGCTCGTTCATTATTTTTTTCTATGATTTTCTATGATTCTCTCGTTGAAACAATTGGCTTGTGATAGCTAAAAATATGATATAAATATTCTTGATTCAATTTCGTCTAGATGTCTTTGCAAATACTGCATCGAGAGCTGTTCCTGATCTTGTTGTCGCTTCATTAGGATTATTTACCATTGCCAATCTTAATTTACTTCTAAACATTGCTAGACTGCAAGTAGTTTCACTTCTGCCGCGCGTGATTTTTGCGTATCATTTCGTAAACCAATTCTTCTAATTGATTATAGAAAATCAGGTCGTTTGGTACGATCATAAAAAAGTTATTAGTTTTTAAAAGGTGTACGAATACTTTGTGTACACCCACTGTATACAGGGTGGACAAAATACATGACATTCTAGAGACACTGTAACGGTGTAATGTACGGCCGAGCATCTTTCCGGGCCGCTCCGCCATAATCGTCGGAGTGATCGAAGCTGTCGTCGTTGATCGCGCGTGTTTTATCGGGAGGTTTCGTCGGAACCAGAGCCCGGGGAATTTCTCTTTCGGTCGAGCTGGCTACTCGGCCGCTCGAGGAAACCCGGCGAAACGAAGGAAAGCGAGGCGAGGCGAGGCGAGGCAAATGAATCCGCGTTTATACCGGGAAACGCGTTTACGGGCCGCGAACAGTGTGGATTGGCTCCACGTGTCACGAGCTACATTCTTGCATTTCGAGACGGCCGCGGAATAGCAATGCCGTAGGAAAATTCCCGGAATTCTGCGCGACATTTCGCGGAGAAGGAAACGCGTTCGAAGAACGGCTGAGCAACCGGCTGTATTAATTGGTCATAGTTCTCCTTAATGAGCCACGGCCGCCCGACGACGACGTTGCGAAAATGCCGCGGAGAAATTCGAAAAAAAAGTACGGCCACGATCATTTCGAAATTCCTTCAACACCCGGAAATATGGAGGTTTTCGAGATCATTTGAACCGACATTTTCCTTTGCGAAAATGGCGTCCGCGGCTTTGTTAAGAAGTTATCAACGAAAAACACGGACCAATCAGAGCGCGGCTACAGCGGATCGATTCTGGCTCGGCCAACGGCGACGCCACAACGTTCGCTGTAGTCGCCCTCTGATTGGTCCGTGTTTTTCGTTGATAACTCCTTCACAATTCATCCCATTTCCGGTTGTTGAAGGAATTTTGTAACACTCTGTATATGTGCTTATGTGTTGCTTCTTCCGGGCGACCGATGAATTTCAATTCCAACGACGTACTTTTCGAATCGGTCCGGAGTTTATCGGGGATGGAATTGGCTCCACATACGAGCCTACAGGTATGAGAGGAAAGGGCATAAGTCCTGGGCAGTGTTGGGCATTTAATCGGTCATCCGATTGACGATTGATAATCGTTAGTCGCGATTAACGACTAAAGTAGAAATGTAATCGTTAACCGCAATTAACGATTAATAAGTCTTTAATCCTATCCGCAAATAACGATCAATCAGTATTTAATCGTTAACCACACTGAGAAAAAAATCCTTTCGATCATATGAACTTATTTTAATATTTAATACTATTGAATTTCAATAGCAAGACTCATTTCCGCCAATCATATAAGCCAATAGCTTGACCATCAATGTTTTCAAAAAAATAAGATATGGCCTCGAACCAATTCCAGTATAAATCAATACATTTCTCAAAATTTTTTAACAAAATATCTGATTGAAGGAAAAAAAGAAATATTACGAATAATAATATACGGTATTGAATCAAATAATATTTTCAATAATTTCATGATAGACAATTCAAATACATCACGATTTGCTTCTAAATTTCATACTATTGAAAAGAATACATTGATATTCGTCGAAGTAAAAAATTACAATAACACGCGTGTTATTGAAGTAACTACACTGAGAAAAAAATCCTTTCGAAACAAAAAAAATATGTGTTGATTCGATAAGATGCACTATTGAATAGTGCCGATATCATATGAACTTATTTTAATATTTAATACTATTTACTTTCAATAGCAAAACTCACTTCCGCCAATCATATAAGCCAATAGCTTGACCATCAATGTTTTCAAAAAAATAAGATATGGCCTCGACCCAATTCCAGTATAAATCAATACATTTCTCAAATTTGTTTAACAACATATCTGATTGAAGGAAAAAAAGAAATATTACGAATAATAATATACGGTATTGAATCAAATAATATTTTCAATCATTTCATGATAGACAATTCAAATACATCACGATTTGCTTCTAAATTTCATACTATTGAAAAGAATATATTGATATATATATAAATTATATAAATTGATATATATATAAATCCATTAAATCGCATTATTGCTTGCTCTAACAGCTTTTATAACAATATCGATTTTTTTAATGGCACGTTACAGGCATTCAAAACAAAATTGCGCAATACTATTTGTTAATCTTACCTGTACTTGTTTAGTTTCGCGCGGTCCATTTTTATGTAAATTTTAATTAAGACTTAGGTTAAGACTTTTTTTGTTATTTTTTTTTTTTGTCATGTCTTCTTTCTGTTTATATCATTTATACTGTAAAAACTGTATACATTTGTATAAAAGGACCTCGGTCCGTATATATAATAATAATAATAATAATAATAATAATAATATTTATCGAAGTAAAAAAATTACAATAACACGCGTGTTATTGAAGTAACTACTTTTTTTCTCAGTGCACAATTAACGACTAAACGAGGAGATTAATTGTTAATTGCGATTAACGATTGAAGTAGAAATTTAGTCGTCATTCGTCGATCGAATTATTGCCCAACTCTGGCCCTGGCCCATGGTTTTTAATTGGGTAGTGGGGGATCCGACCATCCCACACTACCCCCTTCAGGGGTGTGCGCAAATTCATTTTTTCCATCACCCTTAACAAAAAAAGGCCTGTCCTACAGGACACTGAACAAAATACATTATGACCACCCTGTATGGTGATGAAAAATTAGACTGGCCAAGAGAAAAGAAAGTCCAAATTGATATAGCAAAATTAGACTAACAAAATTTCTAAGGAATATGATGTTATCTGCCACGATGTAAATTGTTGTGAACACAGCGACGCGCAGAATCACGAGAAATTAATTGTCCTGTCGATTCGGAGTGGTGCGCACCAGTGATCGGACTTTCGTGCCGATTGTTCGGACAGGTTCTTTTTAGAAAGCGCCGCGACCCGGATTCCTAATGCACATAGTTGCGCTGCACTTGAACACGCGCGCGCTCGCGCTCGTCGGATTAATAATCGAAAGCGGAAGAACGCGATGCAGAACAGATGCACATAATCTGTGGAAATCGGGCAACAGCGGAAACGGGAGGAGCTGCGGGAGGGGCGGCGGGGAGCCGCCTACGATTGCAACAATTTCGCGATTAATTTTGTAAATGTACCCACGCATACGGTATGCCGAGAGCGCCGAGTGTTTTGCAATTATCGAGTGCCCAGGCGCTCGCTCCGGCAAACGATTTGAAAGGTCGATAAGGACATGCGGAATATAATTACAAATTGGAGTAAACGCCGCGCCGCATAAATACCGGCCATTGCGCAACCTTGTTCCCCTCTCTGCGCAATAAAGCGGCGGCTACGAGGAAAATTTCGTTTCGACTTCCCGAACGGATTCGCCTCTCGAGAGATCGAAGACCCGTCCGTGCTCCCAGAGATACTCGGGAATCATTCATTATATCTCCCCGGAACAGTACATCCGCTTTCGGAAAACGCGGTTAAGAGGATCGCTTCTCGTGCAAATTTTTAACCGACTTCGAAAAACGAGGAGGTTACTCAATTCGATCTGTATGTGCCTATTTTTTCGCTTTTTTTTTCTATGTATGTTCACCGATTACGCCGAGATAGATGGACCAATCGGAACGAAACCTTTTGCGTCTTGTAGAGTATGTTCCCCGGATGGTCCTGTGCAAAAAGAATTTTACATTTCTTTATTAAGGGGGAACTATACCCTCGGATTATAACTGGAAAGGAACTATTTATCAATGTTATCAACGTCTGTGCAAAAAAAAATTTTGGTAACATTGATAAACAATTGATAAACACGCAACTGCCTTACGAACACGAGATGGAGTTGCTTACTATTTCCATATTCTATTCAGCTCGTCGCGAATGCCGTTATACAGGGCAGGTCGCTCTCTTATTAGTGCCACCGATTAGAATATCTACCTCGTCTGTGTCAGTTTTGCTATGATCCCAGTGCAGCAGCGAAATGTTGCACAATCTCGCAGCACTGATCGACAGTCCTCCTCATTAGGCGCCACCTCGTCTAAATGATCTGATCTAAAATTGGCTCTAGACTAGCTCTGCATCAGAGAGGACCTCTCTCTTCATGGGGAAATCTATGCTAATGTGAATGAAATCACGGGAATCGATTTTTTGTCCTTATACGAGCATATTTTGAGCTGCACAAAGGTTCATTTGATAGAGGAAGGTTCATCACAGGGTGGCCATCTCATCATATCAGTCAAAAAAGTCTCTTTGAGACAGGAAAATACATTGAAATCTGCGGTTATTTTTCTAGACTTTTTCTCTGCTTTGGGCACTCATATTATTAGATATAAACATAATCTTGTTACATCATGAGATGGCCACCCTGTAGTTAACCTTCCTCTACAGAATGAGTCCTCACCCAGCCCAAAATATGCTCAAATAAAGACAAAAAATCGATTCCCGCAAACCCATGTTTCCACCAAAAACCTAGTAAGATTCTAGTTCTTTTCTAGTTATTTCAGTAGGGTATAGTTCCCCCTTAATTACGATTTTATTTGCGAAAATGTAGGGTGGTGATACCGTCGTGAACTCCGCTGAATGTTAGACATTAGGAACAGTAACGACGCGACGTCGTTACCGTTATCGATTGCTGCTTTCAGATATTTATAAATTACGATTTGGAATGTGACAGCTGACAGAGATAAAAAAAGTGTGTATTAAAAAAAAACTTTAAAAAAAAAATTAAACCGACTTCAAAAAAACGCACTAAAAAGTATAAAATAATTTCCATTTAATATATGTGTATACACATGCACTTAAATACAATACAATCTTTTCGGAGGTGGCGCAAAATTGAAAATTTTCACTGGAAATTACGAAAATCCTTAAATTGTTCTAAATACTAATATATTTATATTTAAGTAATATATTTGTGCGCCGCCTCCGAAAAGATTGTATTGTATTTAAATTCATGTGTATACACATATATTAAATGGAAATTATTTTATGCTTTTTAGTGCGTTTCTTTGAAGTCGGTTTGTCAAAATTCTATTAGGTTGTCCCAAAAGTTTCTTCCGGAATGTGTTCCTTTAATATTCCGAAATAAACATTAGGTTGTTGCAAAAGTTGGTTTTCGATTCATGCACATGATGCAAATTCATGTTAGTAAGTACTAAAACATTAACATAAAGATTATCGCATTGTTCGTAATTATTTAGCTACATTGAAGGAACACATTCCGAAAGAAACTTTTAGGATAACCTAATACTATATATATATATACGTTGGACAAATTTTCCTCCAGGATGATTCTAACGTGATCTCGTTAATGTAAACTTCCCCTTTAGAATGACGTTTCGAAAATTGATCTGCGATTTTTTCCCATTTTGTTATTGCAATTCAAATTAAAAAAGCCCGGAACATTTTCTTAGATGATACAGTTCACCTTTTCTTAGATCGTACAGTTCATCTTTCCTTAGATCGTACAGTCCATCTATTCATTAAAATGATTGGTGAAAGAAGCCTCGAGTTCGCTAATTAATTTCGCACGTCCGAAGTGCCTCGCAGACATTAAACACCTCGTCCAGTGATTTCAATTAGATCAATTACCGTGAAGCGATTGGACGCCGCGGAAGCTCTTAAATCGGTTATAAATTTCGCCCCTGTCGCGGACGCTCTCGTCGAATTTATGTTCCCAAGCATTTCATTTCGGCTCCCATCAAATATCGCAGGGAATCGCTCCGACGACTGCAACCGAAAGATACTCTCCCCCCCTCTCGTGGAAGCTTTCCAAATTGAATTTCGCGGCGATCCTAAATTAATAACGTTCGGATCAAGCATCTCCTTCGATGGAAATGTTGCGAGTATTTGGGAATGCTTCCAGGTAAATTCCACGCGCAATTAGAGCCACCCGTGGAAAGAAACTCCTCCGCGATTTCGAGCAAACGAACGTGAAAGCCACTTCCTACAAACTAAACTCGGTTAATTAATATCGGAACGGCGAAATTCGGATGCAGTTGACCAAGCGATAATCGATTCCCCAGGGAAAATCAGCAACAAACAATTTGACGTTGTTCTAACGAGAAGCTGTTAATAATATTAGCGGCAAATTTCATCGGTGAATTATTACTGATACGTGGAGTACACTTGAGTAAGCTAAAATGTTGCAAAGTTCACTGAGTGCCTGTGGAAATTATTTAATGGGTATTGCAAATTCAGTCGAAGGTGATAGGTCAGTCTAAAATAGTGGATAAATAAATTCAATAATTACGACACGGCCAACAAAATGTTGCAAAAACGAAATGTCTCAAAAATTTATTTCCATTAAAGAGATCATTCCCAAGATCATTTGAAGGAATTTTTTCCTTTGCGAAAATCTTCTCCGCGCCACCGTTAAGGAGTTATTAACGAAAAACATTGACCAATCAAAACGCGACGTTCAGCAGGCCGCGCCTCTGTGCCGGCCTCCGTCCACTGTAGCCACGCCCATCGATCCGTGAATTTCCTTAATAACTCTGTAACGAAGCCTCGTAGAAGATTTCCGCAAAGGAAAAAGTTGCTTCAAGTGACCTCAGGAATCATCCCTGTGGGGATGCTGATTCAAGGATGCAATATTTCAACGGATTTTGTAATTGAAACTGTTTTTTATTAATTTATTGAATCGAGGAAGATTTTTCGCGAAGGCCAGACACGTAAATCAAGGTGTTTGTTATTTAGCGATTGTTTCCTGAAACTCCCTGGTTGCTGCACCCAAGGGGCGTGTAAAAACCCCGTTAAATATGTAAACGCTTGCACGGGGGCTGGATCGCTATGCACTGGCTTAACAGGATGCATTACAAGCTTCTTCTTCTGCCAGGAGGCCGATTAAAACTTTATCAACCGGCTAGCCGTTCCGTTTTTCACGGTGCTTCAGCGATCGCCGCTTAACTGTTTGAACACGGGCCGGATTAAATAACTTTTGACGATCCTGTGATGCTTGACTAGCATTATACAGTGTTTTTAGACGATTATGTCCGCTTATGCTGGAAATCTGGAGAGTGCCGGACCAATTGCAGCCGCTTAATTCATGGCATTTAATACTCGAACATTATTCTAACAATGCGTAACGACCATGGAGTGGCTTTGTTAAAAATATGGGGAAATACATGAAAGCAATAGAATTGAATAGTGGATTTAAATCAAATTGCATTCGAAAATTGTTGAAGCACCATATCGAGTTTAGTCTCATTTTAATAGGAAAAATGCCACGAACGTGTTGGCGAAAGTGCCGGAAAAAGATAACGAACAATTTTGCTTAGATCAAGTATCTATGAAAATACATGAAAACAATAGAATTCAATAGAATTGAAATAAAATAAAATAAATGATTAAAATTAAATAGACAAACTTAAAATTTGCAGTCTCCATTCAAAAAGAATTGAGCTACTTTGTGTAGAATTGTCACGGTTGGTTATTTAACAGCAGACCGGTAAAACTTTTTACACAAATTTGATAAAAAAATTTTACGGGACCTCAAATTATTTTTCGAACACTTTAAAGATAAAAATTCGAGACACATACCCTCTCCTGGATCCATTAATATTTCGTAAAATTTAGGGTAGCTGGAATTATTCAAACAAAGCAATTTTATAGATTTCACGAAAGCGCAACAAATTCGCCGACGGATCCCCGAGCGAAACAGACGGCCGAAGTGCTGTTTGACCAACAAATTACGTATAATTGCAGGTAATGAGCATGACCGGGAACAGCAGAATCTCAGGAAAATCGTGTTTATCGACACGTACGCTCGAAGTGCCGCTCGCCCGGAGGTAATGAGACGGTTCGTTGCGGAAAGTTTCGCTGTGTAATAATTTGCGAATTTGCAACACCAACATTTAAACTAAATACAACCGGCATGGCTGGCATAGCGTACGGAAATAGTTTCGATTTCCCGTGCTCGCTGGAGATGAAAAGAACCGGAGCGTATTTGAAAACGAATAAGTAATTCGCAGTGGAATACATCCGAGCGAATACTTTCACGTCGTTTTTGATAACACGATATTTTCCATTTCCCTCGGGTTTCATTAGCTTGCTCTATCTTCGTTCTTCCTCGCTTTTATATTTCGCACACACGGACACACGCGCGATCTTTTATTATCTTCTGGCGAGAACGTCGCGAATGCGGACACATCTCTGATCGTAAAACAATGGGATCGTAACGTCTTCATAAAAATTTGAAACGATGCACTTTGCTAAACTGTGATTTGTACCGCTGATAAAGTGATGATTAATCCATGTTCGAGTCCTTGGCGAATTGCGACTTCTCCAGAAATATATCCAGATAGCACACGACGTCTCAAAGACGTCCATTTTACATCTATTACATCTATTTTAGGTCTGAAAGTCTTAAACAGACGTGTTTAAAACGCCTTTAAGATCATAAATAGTGTGGATTTTATATATAGCCATAATCTAGCAGTAAGTATTAGCATTGCTATTATTTGTTAGTTTTTTTGCTTCAATTCCAATTTCAATTCCAATTTCAATCTCATTCCAATTTCACTTCCAATCGCAATTTCAATTCCAATTTCTATTTCAATTTCAATTCTAACTTCAACTCCAATTCCAATTTCGGTTTTTATTGTGATTTTAATTGTAATTGTTATTTTTATTACACTTTTTATGTCAATTCCACATTCGTTCTTCTAATAAAGCTATTTATTGGTTTAACTTTAAACTCATTTTTGTCGAAAATTATTTTTACTCTTCCCTTCTTTTAATTTAATTAACATTTATGGACTTCTCAGGGACGTCTTATCTTTATTCTGAACGTCTTCTTGACGTCAAACAGACATATTTAAGATGTACCGTTTTCTAACACAAGAGGTTCAGGAGACATTCCGTACATCTTTAATACGTCTCAATGTCTAACCGCCGACTTCTTAAAGACGTCTTTGTGCTATCTGGTTTGCCATAAACGAGGGAATTTTTATTTCTCAAATTTTAACTTCTATATCTGCATTACTAATCTCTTCGTATTCTTTCGCCGTGCTCGAATTCATAATTTTTTACAGCGAGCAGAAAGATCGCACATTTGATTCATTTCGCGATACGAGGGAGGGCATGCGAATTCCATCGTGTTCTACGTTTCAATAAATAATTCATCGACATCCCGTTGAAATTAATAATTCCGTCACATTCTTTTCCTACGCTCAAATAAATTATGAAGAAGTAATGCACATGTTATCCGTCTCGCGAAATCTACGAACTTCCACGTACAACAATTACTGCACGTTCCATACATTTATAATATATAAAGACTTTCCTCCATTCGAGCTACATTCGAGTAAATAACTTTTTCATTTTCCCTTTCTACATTCGAATAAATAATTATGTCCTCGTTCAAATTAATAATTTCTTTTCCTACACTCAAATAAATCATTTCCGCAGAGGCGCCAACTGAACAGTACATTTTATTCATGTCACAAAATGGCAGATCTATAATCGGGGCAACGTCCTCGCAAATTCTCGTACATTTTTTTTCCAGATTTAAATAAATAATCCCGGCATATTCCTGTGTTCAATAATTTCTGCAGCCAGTCGACCAAAAAGAGACTTCGCCTACTGTACTAATACCATAGAGGATTTACAATTCCGCAAGCTCCAGTTTTAATCAATCACCATCCTAAAAAAAAAAAAATCACCTGTTAAAATAAAATCATTTATTCAAATCTACCAATCTACCAATTGAGATTAAATGAATACTCAATTGACTAATCATGAAAATGGTGTAAGTCCATTTACAGCCCGTAAATATATATTATTTTAGTTAAATTCGCCTGAAAGAAATTTAATATAATCAAATTACATGCGTTGATAAATTAGTAGAAACATTGCCAAACTTGACATAATTAATTTATATTTTTGAATTGACTTTTGACTATTGAATTAATAAAAATAATAAATGGTGCAAATGCAGTATCCATTAGCGACTCGATTTCCATTAACGTCCCATTTCCCCAACCTCCTGCAGTTTATAATAGTTTTGTATTTCCATACCCCAACAATAATTACAAGTTGCTTGTCCCCCCACTCTAGCTTCCCCTTCCACGACGAGTTGAGTGAATTAAAGATCGAGAACGTTGTTTTTCGCAAAGGATCGCGGGAAAACCGCAAGGACGTTGCGTTTCGTCTCCTTCGAACAAGAACGATTTCCCTTGTCGACCGGTCGATCGCGACAAAAAGAATTCCCCTCGATGTGGCGAAAGCAAACTCAGAACTGCAAGGAACTGCAAGGATCGAGCTCATAATCGAATTATCACCGGACTAAATTGATTTCCACGTTGGTTTACGGGTCTGACGATTTTTTGCTCGCGTACGTCGTAATATTATTGGGTGATTTCGCAATGCAGCAGGAAGGGAACTGGCGGAAACGTTGAGCAATCGTGGCTCGAGACAGTTATCGGTACACGTACTTGTTGGTACGATTATAAATTGATTGTTCATGCAAAATGTCTTCATTATTTCAAGGAGCAAGATAAACACTCATTTCTCTTTTTAATATTTCTAACAAGTTCAGACTAGTGCAACAATATTTCCGAATGCGTTATTTGCTATGTTCTGTGTCAATTTTATTACATCATATTCTTTGAGGTGACGATTTTAATACTTGTCTCGAAATGATAAATGTGCTGTATATTCTGTAAAATATGTAAAATGTAAAATGATGCATCTCTTGATGTAACTCAACGCTGAAAATGAACTTTGAATATTTCTAACGAGCTCAGACTAGTGCAACAATATTTCCGAATTCGTCATTTGATATCTTCTGTGTCAATTTTATTACATCGTATTCTTTGAGGTGACGATTTTAATACTTGTCTCGAAATGATAAATGTGTTCTATATTCTGCCTACTTTTTTCATTAACGCAAACAGAGCGAGAAATAAGCTTGATGTATCTATAAATAAATTGAAGAAATTTCGAAGATGAAACTTTTGCTCGGAGATGACATTTTCATGGCGCGGTTGAAAAAATTGCAACGCTGAAAATGAACTTTGAATATTTCTAACGAGTTCAGACTAGTGCAACAATATTTCCGAATTCGTCATTTGATATCTTCTTTGTCAATTTTATTACATCGTATTCTTTGAGGTGACGATTTTAATACATGTCTCGAAATGATAAATGTGTTCTATATTCTGCCTACTCATTCTTTTTTCATTAACGCAAAAAGAGCGAGAAAGAAGCTTGATGTATCTATAAATAAATTGAAGAAATTTCGAAGATGAAATTTTTGCTCGGAGATGAAATTGTCATGGCGCGGTTGAAAAAATTGCAACGTTGAAAATGAACATTGAATATTTCGAACGTGTTCAGACTAGTGCAACAATATTTCCGAATTCGTTACTTATCAATCTTCTTTGTCAATTTTATTTCATCATATACTTTTTGAGGTGACGATTTTAATACTTGTCTCGAAATGATAAATGTGTTCACTGTTTCATATTCTGCATACTCAGTATTTTTTCATTAAAACAAAAATAGTGAGAAATAAGCTTGATGTATCACTATAAATAAATTGAAGAAATTCCGAAGATGAAATTTTTGCTCGGAGATGAAATTGTCATGGCGCGGTTGAAAAAATTGCAACGCAGGAAATGAACTTCGGTGAATGTTAATGGACCCACTGAGGTCCCCATCGCATTCCCAGCGGGGTTTCTTCGTTTCTGTGGACAGTGCGGTGGTCTGTTGATAACACGGCGTCCACCAAGTTAATTAACCTGCGCGAGTTCTTCGCTAATATGTCGGTTCTAGTCGGGACCAGGCGCGTGCGTGTGCTCGTTACGAGATCATTAAGCGTGGCATTAAACATCAACAAGCTTCCTGTCGCTCCATAACCTCCTTCTCTGCGACACTTACATATGTTTAAATTTTCTATTTTGCAAATTTCATTCCACTGACATTTAACACATTTGGAGCGTAAGTTCATGAATAAAAGTTTGGTAGTTGCTACATTTCCTAAGTATACCAAATTTCGTACTAAACCAATTTTTAATTTGATACCAACCTAACTTTGGTTTACTAATTCCAATTATCGATCGTAAATGTTGACTGTCAAATTTATACATGCTTCCGGCGCTACCGTTTCGATCAATTACTAATATAGCAATTGATCGAAACGTTAGCGCCGAAAGCATCTATAAATTTCATAACGAACTTTGGTTTCACCTGATTTTTTTAATTCGACACTAACATAATTTTTCCGACTCTTCCGAAATCGAAGAATCTTGTTCCAGCACGCACAGTGGCTGTAAAAAGTATTCGTACGCCCTTTACAATAGAAAAACTTTTTTATAATTGTACCAATTGACCTAATTTTGTTATAATCGCCAAAAATCTTTCTGACAATCATAATTTTAGACAAAAATGAACCTATTCCCAAAATTTCATCCAATTCTGAGCATGAACGTCTTCGGAAGTTCAGCCCGAAATGATATGCCAAAAAGATTTTCCAAGAATTATAATTTACAAGGTTACATGCAAAAATGAAAAAGGCATTTTTTAAAACTTTTTTATTTGGGCCCTTAATGAAAATTTTGTAGATCTATAGTAGTTACACATATGCTGAAAATTTCATCGAATTCGATTAACATACGCACGAGCTACAATCAATTAAAAATGGTGGAAATCGTTGTTTTACACGACTTTTGATCAGTTTCTCCTTAAAATCGCGTCGTTTTTTCCTGGTTCAGCCGATTTCGATGAAATTTCCAGTATGTGTATAACTAACATAGATCTACGAAACACATATTTGAAATTTGCATTAAGGGCCCAAATAAAAAAGTCTTAAAAAATGCCTATTATATTTATGCATGTAACCGTGTAAATTATAAGTTTTTCAGAATCTTTCTTACAAAATCAGGTGGTTTGGTAAAATTCCATAAATGTTATTCTGTTTTAAAGGGCGTACGAATACTTTCTGCACCTACTGTAGATCGTGTAGGGCCGAGGCTCGAATGATTCGCAAAAGGGGAAATGGACACGATCCGATGTATGTATGTACGGTGTCTTTCCGCTCGGCGCGAGAGGGATTTCGACGGTGTTAGACAGACTTTAAACTAAAAGGCAGTGAAAGTGTTCCTGTGAAGCATGACGGGAGTAATGACACACACACAGGCACGCTTCGATATTGGCCTGCACCGGCACGACGGGTGCACCGAGTGCAGCTCAATGCATCTACCACGCTGTCATCGAGTCATTATCCAAACCAGTTGCTGGATCATCTTCCAAATGATTATGATTATTAATTATATTGTAAAATATAGTCACTTTCCTAATAAATAAAATCCACAAAATTCTGAAATCTCGCCTAGCCATATTTGACAAAGCCAGAGTGCCAGATGAGGGGTGACAGCACGAATCGAGGGGAATATAGGTACCCCCTCTCTCTGCCAGTTCAGAAAATTCAGAGCGCACTTATTTCTCAATGCAATAATTTTGCAGGCAGCGTTGCTTACAAGGATCGAAACGAGCCGGCGCGGCTCGTTCGCAATACGGGAAAAGGCGTAGACGCGGGGTCCGGTTTTATTACGGGAACTTGGCGTAAAACGTCAACCTACATACGTACACACACACATGGACAGGCGGTCTGCTTGTGCAAGCGTGTTCGCAGGGACGAACGTAATGGAACGCAACAACCGACAGGCACACTACACGTACAGCGACCGCATGCACGCGCCACGTGATTATCATTCGATACAGAAGTCCCGGAGTCTTGATTATTCCGCACCCTAGCCGACTTCTCGTGTGAATAGGGTTTTCCCGGAAATTGAAAGCGTGTCGTTGTCGAAATTGCTCGACAAATCGTTCGCGCCCCCGTTTACGAGACCACGTCTTACCATCCCTTCTGCTTCTGAACTCAACCACTGTTCGAATAACCACTCCTGACCGATGTCTCTTTTCCCGATTATCTAAACATGTTCTATAAAAAAATATATAACTCACGCAATCATCTTTGCTTTCACTTAGAAAAAATCACAGGTGTGCTTTAAATACTAGTAAATCTGTATAAAAAATCACAATGCAAAAGGTTCGATAGTTTCTCTGAAAAAAATTCTTAGAAATGGCACTCGAATGCAGACCACTTTCTAAAATATGCCCCATTAAAAAAAATTGTAACTCACGCTATTGTGACTGTTTTTACTTCACAAAAATCACAGGTGTGCTTCAAATACCAGTAAATCTGTATAAAAAATTCCAATGCAAAAGGTTCGATAGTTTCTCTGACAAAATTCTTAGAAATGGCACTCGGATGCAGACCACTTTCTGAAATATGCCCCATAAAAAAATTTGTAACTCACGCAATTTTTATTGTTTTCACTTAGAAAAAATCACAGGTGTGCTTCAACTACCAGTAAACATGTGTAAAACAATCCCAATGCAAAAGGTTCGGCAGTTTCTCTGAAAAAAATTCTTCGAAATTGGTAAAAATGGCATTTGAAGCCAGACCACCCTCTGAAACTTGCTCTATAATATTGTTCAATACACAACCACTGTTCGAATAACCGCTCCTGACCGATGTCTTTTTTCCCGAATTCAGAAATTGTGGGCTCCTTTGCATGGAACATCAAGCAAGAATGGCGGTCTGAGCGAGTGTCCGTCCGAGCGAGTTCACTCGGCAGCCATAATTTTTCCGGAGGGGGGAATGCAATTTCCCGAGGCGCCTCGATCGCTACTTATGCACTTTTTCACGCGTGTCGCGACGCGTTTCCATCACTCGTTAGCGCAGGCTTGTTCTCATTTCGCCGCGTGTGCTTACCAGGTAAGCTCCGTCCCACAAGTGTGCCGTAACGAGGGGCGCCATGTGCTTTCTACCACTCCCACACCGTACCAATAAGCTACAGCTGCTACATGCTGTATCTGCCATCCGAATAATTCGCACTGTTGCAGCTGCAGGTTCCCCCTCGCACCGTTAAGTCTGCGCACGGGCTCTTCTTTCGCGGTTTTCATTTTCCTCGACGGGCACGTCTCTGCTAAATAACTCGTTCAACCTCGAGGGCAGGCTATAGCTTAATGGAGAAGTCCGAGGAGGATCCATATAAGCTTATATCTCCATGCTTCTGAAGAACTGCGCGAATTTTCCCACTTTCAAATTCGAATGTCTGTCAAACTATTGAAAAATTTTTCTCATGAATCAATCTTCCACAGATTCGAATAGCGAACCTTCCTCTTTAAAACGAGACCTCAAAAATTTATCTACGATTTTTTTTTCACTGTTTCATGGAACAAAAACGAGGAACTAGTTCTAGCTAATACCCTGCGTTCAATGATCGATAACTTGGCCAAAAAAAATCGTAGGTCAATGTTTGAGATCTCGTTGGAAAGGGAAAGCTTCATTATTCAAATCTACGGTCGATTTATTCACAAGAAAAATTTTTTAACGGTTTCACGGATCGTTGAGTTTGTACCATATTCGAGACAAACCATGTGTCGAGTCTTTCACTCGCCATATTCAATAAAAATATTTTCGAGGAAAATAAATTCGGGTACGTATGTGAAAGTAGAGGCTTCAACCTTCAAAATGTGAAATCGCGTTTATTGTTGCACTATTAGTTTTGTCGGAGTTATCGTGGTTCAAATATCGAAAATTTTTCGAAATTTCGAAACTAATCGTTGTTTATCATTCTACGATTTTTTTCGAGTAAGATAGACGCACCGATGAGGCGACTCGGGGTTTACACAGTCTATTTAGAAGGGACAGAGATCAATTAGAAGAAAAGCAGGATAAGTAATTGCTTCGCGAAAGAAGAAGCCGAAAAAGAAGAGGAAGACGACTTGTTGGGCCAACGTAAGGGATTAACTTGCTGGATTGCCCACCGGATTTGAACAATTTCAACCATTCGGCCCCTTTGTGACCGCCGTGTCTCCGGATTCGCCACTTTCTTTGTCCGAGTTTCCGTGCCAACCCTTTTCTTACGCTTCCGGGAAGCTTTCTCTCCGCGTTTCTTTTATTCGTTTCGACGACGTATCCCGAAATCATCTTTCGAGGCTCAGACCGACTTATCCCGGAACAAGCTTCCCTGCCTGTTCTCCGCATTATTTCCGCCTGAGGAACAATCCTCAGAACGCGCGCTGTTCTATTGGATCGCAGTCTACCATTTTGCAATAGCCTTTGGCCAGAAAACAATTAATCGGCTGCGGATTTCACAAATTTGTCACAGATATAAACAGCAATATGAAACAGCAAACAAGTTAAAGCTACGCAACCATCCTGTAACAATTTTATCTTTTTTAAATGTTGAATTTCTTTGAAAAGGACGATTCCCAAGATCATTTGAAGCAACTTTTGTCTTTACGAAAATCTTCCTCGCGCCACCGTTAAGGAGTTATTAACGAAAAACATCTACCAATCACAGCGCGACGTTCGGCAGTCCCCGCCTCCGAGCCGGCCTCCGTCCATTGTGGACACGCCCCTTGATCCGTGATTTTTCTTGATAACTCTGTAACGAAGCGTCGTAGAAGATTTCCGCAAAGGGAAAAGTTGCTTCGAACGATCCGAGGAATCCGGTCCCTTTCAAGAACATATTTTTAGGTCACCGAAAAATTTTTATCACGACTTTTAAAGGAGAAAGTAATGAATAATTGTTAATTTCTAACTACATATTATTGTACACACGTCTATTGTATTTTGGAGACAGACGGGGCAGAAAAAGCGAGTCAGTCACAGAAAAATTGACAATGCTCGGTCGTTCAAAAATGTTTCTTGGCCATTTTGGGTTTGACGAGCCATTGTCTGGCCGTTCTGGCGACTCAGCGGAAGCGACTCGAATTTCCAGGTAATTTTCCAAACTGATGGTGGTAAAGTGACGAGCCGACCTCTCGTGGCCGGTTCTCCGAGGCTCGGTCACGGTTTATCCGATCTAAAATCTCCCTCCGGAGAAACTCGACTCGCAACCGCGGAAACAATCCGATTAATAGTTATATAATGGAAAACATGTATATACATGCAAGTGTTTCCAACGATGTGCCGCATACGTCGTAGAGACAGAGAGAGAGAGAGAGAGAGAGAGAGAGAGAGAGAGAAAGAGGGAATTCTGTTTATTTAAAAATCGGTCTATAATTATAGAGGAGGTCGGAGCAAAACTATTCGCACGATTTCATGGTTGGTCGAAATTGCTCGGCCGCTTCCTGCGAAACTTGATCTTGGTTCTCGTGCTATCGCGGCCGTGCATCGATCTCATACGTCATACAAATTAGTCCTAATTGGTCGCTGTTTAACGAGCCGCTTTCACTTTCTTCTTGGCAGACCGCGATCGAACGACCGTTTATGGCGAACAGATAGAAATCTGAATTCGAGATCGAATACTGTAGCGAACAGAAAAATTTTCTCAAGGTTATACCAAGGTCACTTCATATTTACAAATGGAACGGAATCGTTTTGATACTGTCAAAGTACAGAAAAATAAAACAAGTTCAGCGCACGTCCTTGAAACGACCTTCAAAGTATCGAACTACCGAAGAAAAGCCCCGGGAAATGTAGAATATTTTGAAGGACCATAGTCGATTAGTATTAATAATCCCAGAGAGGTCACGTTGCAGTTTCTGTCGAATCGCAATAGTCGATCGGTTTTACGATCCAGCGAAATTCGACATGACTTCCGCGAAACTCGAGACCAGGCCCGACAGTATCGATTTCCACCCACAATAGAAGGTTTCTCGCCAACGGGTCCGGCCCGTTATTGGCTCGACGTAACCTTGCTGCGAAGGTGCAGCGGTCGACACGCCCGAACGGTTCCCACAACCATCACCGCCATTATGGTTCTCACCGCAACGCGAACCGGTCGTGGCCGTATTTAAAAGCGGTAAGGTTGTATTTGCGTAATCGACCACGTCCGAGGGTGTTCGCGTTTTATTCAACAATCGATCGAACGTGGTCGAGGCATTCCATCCTGCAATCGACGATCCCGATTAATCTCGCAGCGGAAAAATCATTTGGAATCGTTAGGAACATCGAAACCATTCGAAAATATCAATATTCAACTTCCCAAAACTATTTTAATGAATTGCAAAATAAAAAGTTTTTCTCCAGGATGTTGCTCCGCCATGTAGGAGAGTGGGAGACAATACTGCAACTGCAAGTTCAATTTTTTCTAAAGTAATTCTCAATTTCTCAAAATTATTGCACTAATTTGTATAATTATTGTATACAATTTGCAAAAGAAAAAATGTTGCCCCGTCACGTTAGAGAGTGAGAGACAATACTGCAACTGCAAGTTCAATTTTGACATGAAGCAACTTTTAAGTTCTCAAAATGACTGTAATAATTTGCATAATTATTGTATATAATTTGCAAAAGAAAAAATGTTCCCCCGTCACGTTGGAAAGTGGGGGACAATACTGCAACTACAATTTCAATTTTTCCTTATCAATTTTCGACTTCCCAGAATCATTGTAATAATTTGCAAAGTAAAAAAAGGTTCCCCCGCCATTTTAGAGAGTGAGGGAAAATACTGCAACTGCAAGTTTAATTTTTCCTTATCAATTTTCAACTTCTCAAAATTATTGTAATAATTTGCAAAATAAAAAAAGTTTCCCCTAAGATTTTCTTCCGCCATTTTAGAGAGTGGGGGACAATACTGCAACTGCAAGTTCAATTTTGACATGAAGCAACTTTTAAGTTCTCAAAATGACTGTAATAATTTGCATAATTATTGTATATAATTTGCGAAAGAAAAAATGTTCCCCCGTCACGTTGGAAAGTGGGGGACAATACTGCAACTACAATTTCAATTTTTCCTTATCAATTTTCGACTTCCCAGAATGATTGTAATAATTTGCAAAGTAAAAAAAGGTTCCCCCGCCATTTTAGAGAGTGAGGGAAAATACTGCAACTGCAAGTTTAATTTTTCCTTATCAATATGCAACTTCTCAAAATTATTGTAATAATTTGCAAAATAAAAAAAGTTTCCCCTAAGATTTTCTTCCGCCATTTTAGAGAGTGGGGGACAATACTGCAACTGCAAGTTCAATTTTTCCTTATCAGATTTCAACTTCTCAAAATTATTGTAATAATTTGCAAAATAAAAAAAGATTCCCCTAAGATGCTATTCCGCCATTTTAAACAGTGGGGGACAATACTGCAACGGCTGTTTCAAATTTTTTCAAAATTTCCGTCGCCAGCTGGCCAGCTAATTTTTCAAAAGAAAAACTGAAAGTCTTGTTTTGTTTTTGCAGAGTTATTCTTCTTCGGGAGATGGTATGAATATTCATGGGTCTGCATCGACGAGCAGAAAGCATCTTCCGCGATCAGGAGATAAATCGGCCGACGGGAGTTGTCAACAGAGCTGCACGCATTACGGTGTTCGTCCGAACGAAACTCGTGATTCATAGAGTAAACGATCGTAGAGCCGAATTGCATGGTATCAAGATGAATCTTCGGTGTTATCCGAGTGCTATCGGCCAAGGGGGAGAGAGAGAGGGAGAGAGAGAGGGAGGAAGTAGCACTGCCGTCTGTCGGACTCGTTAAATTCGGCTGGGCGCAAATCGAGGTCGTACATCATACCTTGCAACCTAACTGGGTTAACACGAGAGCTGGAGTTTCGACTTGAAACGACACCGGCGCACTAGAAGAGCCTGCGAATTCCTGCGACACAGGGAAATTTGAAATTCGGAAGCCTATACAAAAATTTTGTCTACGATCAATGTAGAATTCATTTGCTCAATAGACATAACAGTCACCAGTCCAAACATAAATTTTCAGATATATTATACTCCTTTCATATTACACAGGGTGTTCCAAAAATGTATTTCCTTGAAAGAGCTGATTCCCAAGATCATTCGAAGCAACTTTTCCCTTTTCGAAAATCTTCTCCGACGCTTCGTTCAGAAGTTATCAACGAAAAACACGGACCAATCACAGCGCCAAGCTAGAGTGGGCGGTCTCCGCCGACGGGCCGGCCTCCGTCCACTGTAGCCACGCCCATTGATCCGTGCTTTTTGTTAATAACTCTGGAACGAAGCCTCGTAGAAGATTTCAGCAAAGGAAAAAGTTGCTCCAGATGGTCCGAGGAATCGTCCCTCTCAGGCACGTATTGTTGGGACACCGAAAAATATTTCTCCGTTTATAGATTCCACTGTTCAGGCTTTTAAGTATACTAATGATGATGCGTACTTTGTTGTTGCTCCATTAATGTAGACGTGGCTCATTATTCATAAAGATTGAAAGGGGGCTGCATTGTTCACCTGAATAATGAATAAACTAGAACGCTTGTGGTTACACGATATTCCGTTAATGTTCCCAAGTTTCCACCATTTATCTCCCTATAAATAAAAGATGTACCGCAAAATGCAACTTGAAAATCGTCTTCCAAATCGTCTTCAGTAAATGCCTAGATCATATTTGATCCATTATGGATTTCATCGGAGGCACCTCGCCATCAATCTCCCGGAATCCTCGACGAGGAAACTTCGATCGATCGGAACGACTTGGAAAACTTCTCGATAAGAACTTGTCCAAGTCCCATTTGTTTCACTTTCGATGGAGAGCCCGATCACCACGAGGAGAACTGTCCGACGAATTCTCGAACATTCGACTCTTTCACTTTTGAAAGATCGATAGTCCCAAGATGGTTGCAGAACGGAGTCCTCGACGTTGCTGTAAGCCGGAGAGCTTCGAAAGAAGAATGAACTTGTCGCCATAAGCTGCGGTTAATTAATCTGGATGTGCCTTAACGACGAATCCGCTGGGAAAGGGACACGTCTCGTCCTTGAAATGGAGCCAGCCCAAAGACAGGCGTCGTTTGTCACTCGAAGCTGATGCTGGGAAGAAAAATCTCTTTGCTTGGGAGCTTACAGGACTAATTAAAAATACGATCGTACATTGAAAAATAAAGTGATGTTCTTCAATTATCAGTTGTCCGACAACCTAGCCCAGAAACCCTCTAAAACATGCTGTATAAAAGAATTTATAACTCGCGTAATTTTGAATTATTCTACTTGAAAAAAATCACAGGTGTACTTCAAGTATTAGTAAATATGTATAAAAAATTCCAATACAAAAGGCTGAGCAGTTATCCTGAAAAAAATTTTTAACGATCGGTTAAAATGGCATTCAAAACCACACCACCCTCTAAAACATGCTGTGTAAAAGAATTTAAAACTCGCGTAATTTTGAATTATTCTACTTGAAAAAAATCACAGATGTACTTCAAGTATCAGTAAATAGGTATAAAAAGTTCCAATGCAAATGGTTCAGCAGTTTTTCTGAAAAAAATTCTTAAGGATCGGTTAAAATGGCATTCAAAACCAGACCACCCTCTAAAACATGCTGTATAAAAGAATTTACAAGTCGCGTAATTTTTAATTATTCTACTTGAAAAAAATCACAGGTGTACTTCAAGTATCAGTAAATATGTGTAAAAAAATCTCAACACAAAAGGTTCAGCAGTTTTTCTGAGAAAAATTCCGAACGGACGGCCTCGAGACGAATGAAATGCAAAAGAGACCTCAAAGGAAGAAAAGCAAAAAGGGAGGGGCTGCTGTTGCCTTGCGAACTACCTCATTGGACGAGCTTACACCCCGATGTCACTTTTTTCTCCGTCCTCGGACGACCCCGGTGAGCCAGGGGGCTTCGTTTTTGTCAGTTTAATTAACGACGCTGCTAATGACAGAATAAGGAGGAAGCGGTGTTACTTCTCGCGTATAAATCGACCCTTGCGGACACCGTCTGCGGCTTCCAGGTAAAAGATTGTGTAAAATATCTAAGCAAGAGTCGTGGGAGGATTTTGGAGAGGCCAGATATCGAATTTCGAGATCTAATGTAAACCGCAGAGTTGCGAGAAGTCGGTTGGACACGCGACGCAACAACGTTACGGAAGTTCCTTGAAAAACCGTTTCCCCGACAATCAACCCCCGAGAGAGACGTTAGAGAGGGAGGTATCCCCAAGTGCGCCGGCCTCCGCAGCAGAAACAAGAACGACGTCCAACATCATGGTTACAAGGTTTCGAATTTTTGCCGTTGCTGGGCGGCTGGCAATTTATTTTCACCGATTCGCGCGGTTTTATTGCGCGGCCCTCCGACAGTTCTCACGTTACATCGTAAACTGTCGGGCGTAAAGTTTCAATATGTCGAACGGTTTTACGGGCCGCATTACGACCAGCGATAGAAAATATAAAGCCCTGTTGCCCGCCCCGTTCGATGTAAATCAAACTCCGATCTGGGCGCGATCGAAACTCCTGGATCGGCTCGGAATGGACGCGGGGAAAGTACTCGTTATTTACTTCGTACTGCTCCGGGTCTCGCGCTAGTCGGAACGCCTCTATTTAATACGGGAGTCTATAGATTTCTATTGGTCGTTTCGGAAAATTTCATCGTCAAGATTTAGTTAGCTTTCCATGGCGCTTCTTTCATCGTTATAGCTGGACTCTATGCAAAATAAACGCTATTTTCGTGTCTCTCATTTTTCACAGTAAGAGTTGGGTAAACTATATTTTACCCTAACTCAAAATTTGTGCCTTTCTCCTACACATTATGATGTATCGAATTATTGATGATGTATTAAATAAATATTATATGATGTATTAAAGTTGCGATCCTGTAGGATCAATGGTTCAGGAGTTATGCTTGCTTAAAGTTGAACAATCTGCAGCGTTTTTGACAGGTAAGTGCGTCGCCATATTTCCGCCTCCCCCCCCCCCACCTTCCCGAGCTAATCGCCAACCAACTAGCACCTAGCGGCTCTGCTCGGTAAACGGCACGCGACACTACAAACCAATATGGCAGCGCCCTTGCCTGTCAAAAACACCGAAAAATGCACAACTTCAAGCAAGCATAACTCCTGAACCATTGATCCCACAGGATCGAAACTTCGATCTGTAGCAGCCCCGGGTACAAATCTACTGGATTACATATCAAATTCATCATAATTTATAGGAGAAACGCACAAATTTTGACTCCGGTAAAGTAAAGAGCAGACCAAGAGTTTGCAACTGAAAAATCGGAAATAATTCTCGGGTATGTGGGTCCACTTTCTGTGAATACGTCAGAATTTTTCTGGAATTTTTCGACGCGATTGGATAAGGAGAATAGGGTGAAACAGGTTTTTCGTTTATTCCCTGTAACTATCCTAAGAGGTATCGGGTTGAAACTTCGCAGAAAGGGTTCCTGGTTAGTAAATTATCAAACAAGCCCAAGTTTACCATGGTTCAATGCTTTTTTTATCATTTTTCATAACTGGAGTTTCCAACTGAAAAATTGGAAAAAATTCTCGAATATGCGGTCCAGTATACTGAATGCGTGAGATTTTTGTTAGAATTTTTGGATCCGATTAAAAATGGAAAATGGGGTGAAACTGTTTCCTCCTTTATTTCCCGTAACTACCCTGGAACAGGTATGGGGTTGAAACTTTGCATAAAGGGTTCCTGGTTAGTAAATTATCAAACAAGTCCAAGTTTACTATGGTTCAATGCTTTTTATCGGATTACATTTGAAACATTAACGAATTTTTCCATGTTTATCATTTTTCATAACTGGAGTTTGCAACTGAAAAATCGTTAAAAATTCTCGAATATGCGGTCCAGTATACTGAACGCGTCAGAATTTTTTTTAGACTTTTTGGATGAGATTAAAAATGGAAAATGAGGTCAAACTGTTTCGTCCTTTAATCCCCGTAACTACCCTAAAGGAACAGTTATGGGATTGAAACTTTGCAGAAAGGTTTCTACCCTGGTAAGCTATCGAATGAACCATTTCCAGCGAAAATCGACTGAAGGGTATTGTTAATTTTTAATATTTTTGCTGCGCAACAGGTTAGCGAAATATCACTGGTTCATGAAAATTGGATTCTACCTAGATAGTTACTTAGCTTTTTAGTTCGAGTTCGGCTCGTAAAGGGAAATACAGTGGACCAGGGAGAACGAAGACGCGACGGGGATAAAATAGGCGATAGTTATTTTGCGACCGGGTCCATGGGATAAGGTAGACGCGATAAGGGAGGATCGGTAACTGCGTAGAGCAAGAGAGGGTGAAAGGATCGTGGGATGGAGGTTGTTCTAGTAGCTGCCCGGGAGGAGCGAACGATTTGGCGCCGATCCAAGACACTGGCAATCGATATAAGCACTCGGGCTTTTATGAACAATGGGCTTGAATATCGGCGAGAATAAGCGGGGCCTCGATTCCTGCTGATCAGGTGACCGTCGGGTTAATTTATACGAAATGCGAGGAGAGAGAGAGGGCGGGATCGTTCCCTGTGTGTTAACAGAGTGGCTGTTCTAACAATTTAAGCGTAATCTATAAAAATACAGTGAAGTCGCGTTATTTTGCAAACGGCTGTGTTCTGCACGAAGAAATATCGTGCAGGGACACTATTTTGTTATGACTGAGTCTACCGCGCCGACCGCGTCGATAGTACAAAGGAAGCCGAACCTAGAAAAGGACAGCATGTAAACACGGATCGCGCTGTACTTCCTTGCGCCCGAAACAGTTGAGATTATATCGTGTTTGGTGTGATTTTAATCAGAAAAATGCCACACGAATAAGTTGATGAAAGTCTCATAAGAAAAATAATGAAAAAAAATACATAAAAAGAACTTTTTAAAACACAGGCTTATATTAAAATGCGCTGAAAAGGAGAAAATAAATTTTTTTGACATTTGTGACTATAAATAAAAGCGTGGAGCGCTAAACTATATTGACGTAGACCTCGTGGGCGCTTCACGCTTCATGCATTTTAATATAAGCGTTTATTATTATTATTTAAAGAGTTTTTTATATATTTTTTATTTCCTACTTTTTAGTCTCTTTTAAATGTAACGCAAGATATAGTAATACTGGTATGAAATAGTAAAATATATATAGAAATAATAGAATTGTTGCAATAATAGAATGAGTCCGAATGGAGTCCGAAATTGTCCGAAATGGAACTGAATGAACGGAACACCACACTGACTGAGCTCCTCCGGTGCGAAAAGGAGTGGGCATAAGTCGGAATGGGAACGCGTAGTGGAGTAGGGAGCGGTGGCGCGCGGAGTGGGGATCGCTGAACGCGATGACGTACTACCGAGCGTCGCGCGACGAGGTGTGGCGGTTAATATTAAAATTTTTTCTCTCCTGAGCGCACAGCTCTTTTTTACATTAGTTTTTTTAATATTGCATTGCCATCCAGTGCTGGCTATGTTTAAAGTTTCGAGTCTCTAGCTCATCGGGAAGTGGTTTAAAATTCGATTACAAGATTTGACGCATACAACAACATCAACGGCAACTCGGCAAGCTAATACAAGCGTGGTAACATAAAGAAGTTTTGTAATTGGATTAGTAGTGGTTCACACCGATATACCCGTGCCGAGATCAGATTGCGCGGCATGTTTACACTGCTCGGAGACCGAGCCAGCTCGAGCTTCGTGGCTCCCGCCGCGTTGCCCCTCGGTGGAGGGGGTAGGTATTTGACAAATTCTGGTTAGGCGGACGCTGAGAAATAACGCGACCTTACTGTATAGAATATAACTTCTACAATTTCGATCGTATTCACTTGAAAAATATCACACGCGTGCTTCAAACACCGGTAAACACGCGTGCAAAATCTCGGAACACTTCACCTTCCCCTACCGCGGCCGATCATCAGCGAACGATTATGCTCGGGGCGCCTTTGGGAGACGCTCCGGTGCTCGCGCGAGATGATTGACCAGCATTGTTTCCGACAATCCAATCGGCCGGCGGCGGGTATATCGACGTCTCCGAAAAAGGAAAAAAACAAGAAAAAATTCCGCGGGTGTGAGTAATCGCGGAAGCATTCAGCGTGAACAACGATAGACAGCCTACGTCTGCGAAAAAACAGCCGGTGAACAGCTTCCCTCGATATAGATTGTCGGTCGAGTGTCACGGAAGAAAGGCAGAAGCTCTGCCCGTCGAAAACTGGAGCGGCTTGATTGCGGGTGGAGGGGAGGGGGTGTGGGAGGAAGGGGGCGGAGGGGAGGAGATGGGAAAAAAACCCGAGAAACACGAAGCAATTCGCGACGATACGTAACGTTTTTCCTTTTCTGCTCTTTCCTCTCTCGCTCTCTCTCTCCCTCTCTCTCTCTCTCTGTCTCTCGTGCTCGCCTTTTTTCACTTTTGTCGCCGCTGGCCCGTCGAGAGAGGAAAAAAAGAATTCAGCCTCTAGCGCGCGCGATATATCGATACCGGAATCGCGATATTCTCGATGCAGTTCTCCGAGGAACAAGCAATCTTCGACGCACCGATACCGTGTCCACAGTCGACGCGTTTTGGACTCCGATTCGATATGGAAATATCGACGTCCCCGTAGGCGTCGCGACGCCTGACAATCCCAGCGACATCACTGACACACCGTCGAATGCTATCCGTCACCCGTTGCTTTGCCACGGAATACAGTTTCTGTTACACGCGCCTCGATGTTGGAACACACCGTTCTCGATAAACGTCCGATACAGGGGTCCGATCACGGACACTTATCCAGAACAAAACATTATTCTTCGATCCACCGTCAACATACTACGAGTTGCATTGGTGTGAGACCACTGCTAGTCCAATAACGAAACTTTCTTGTTTTTCATCATTTTTTATCGGACTTCTGCCAAAATATTCTGTGACATTTTTCTAGTTGAAATTATACAAAATAGATGAATAAGATCCGGACAGGTGGTTGTTCCAGTGCTAACAAGTATGACAAATAGACTCCAGTTTGTATGCATTTATAACAAGAATAAACAATGCAATTTGAAACGGTGAAAATATTAAAAAAAACTTTAAGTGTGTTGATATACTATTTCCACCGCATTCAAATTATTAACGAAGAATGTTAATTTGTATTTAGCTTCTGCGTCTTGCAATTGATGCACAAACTTGTTATTTTGCTTAAACATCCGGAGTCCAGTAATCAATATTTGACAAAATTTCTAAAATAATTTCAACAACGATGAAATCCGGTTAGGTGGTAGGTCTAATTGTTAATAAGGAGTAAACTTCGAAGTTTCGATCCTGTAGGATCGATGGTTCAGGAGCTATGCTTGCTTAAATTTGAGCAATCTGCAGTGTTTTTGACAAGTAAGGGCCGCCATATTGGTTTGTAGTGACGACCGCGAGCCGCTTACTTCCCCCCCCCGGCCTAATTACTCTGCTCGGCTCTGCTAGGTAAGCGGCTCGCGATCGTCACTACAAACCAATATGGCGGCGCCCTTACCTATCAAAAGCACTGAAAAATGCACAACTTTAAGCAACTATAACTCCTGAACCATTGATCGTACAGGATCTACTGGATTACATGCCAAATATATTTACAACAGTTCTCTGGATTTCGATCGACAATTGTTTAACAATATAATTAGTGTCATCGGCGCACTGGTTCGATCAATTGGAAAATAAGCAAATTTGCAAAAATATCACATGAAATTTAATTCAACGTGATACGGTCTCAATTTAGATCGTTTTCAAGAATAGAAAATTTCAGCATTGCGTCCGTAAGAATTAATCAAAGACATTTTTACAGACGCAATGCTGAAATTTTCTATTCTTGAAAATGGTCTAAATTGAGACCGAAACGTTGAATTAATATTTTTGCAAATTTGCTTATTTTCCAATTGATCGAACCAGTGCGCCGATAACACTAATTGTATTGTCAAATATATTTATAGAGGAAAGGCACAAATTTTGAGTCCGGTAAAGTGAACACCTTAATAAGTGTTATGACCACATAAAAAAATGTTGAGCATCGCAAGAACGTCTGAGAAGCAACATTTGGCATAATCAGGCAAGGTTATTTCGTTAGGGTCATTGATAATCAATGACGAAAACAGTTGTGCTCAGTTCATTAATCTAGAGGGATAATATCCGGATATAATTGCTGTTTGCCGAACATGATTCTCTTTGCTTCATTATTACAATACGCGGAACCGTAGATATTTTCGAACGAATATTGTATGCATATATGTATATGTATATGTATATAAACTATATATGTACTAGTCGTCTACATTCTAGACTCTCAAACACATCGGGACCGCGATAACAACCGTGTAATTCCATTTCCCGTGTTTACCGTACGTGAGAGCCGTGCTGTTTTTATTGTTTACAATTTCCGTCTGCTTTCCACCGGGTGGAAAAGAGTATACCGGGCGACGATGATTGAGTAACGGGTGAACGAGCAAATATATTTTTCTGGAATGCGTATTTGCGCGGAGCCGAGGGCTCTCGCTAATCCACAAGGCGCAGAAAACAATCACGTTGTACGCTGCCGGACCAAAAAATTGTCGAACGCACAAATGTACAAGTTGCTCCGCTCACCCCCTTTCCTCCCCCCACCCCTGAAGAAAATACAAATATTTGCGCGCGAATTGCTCACCGGAAATTATTTCCGCGAAGTAGATGTACGGAGGACAATCCGATTAGTAATCGAAAAAGTTGAAACAGAAACGAAAAACTAAAAATTTTCCACCTGGTTTGCGGTGAACACAGTAGAATTTTGTTTCTATTTTTATTGGTTTCAATACGCTGGGGTTCAACTTCTTCTCGTATTTATTATCTTCTACTCCATTTACTGTTCACGTAAATCCATAATAATGATCCATAAGAAGGATTTCGAATAATTTAATTTTGTTAAAGTATCGGTTTATATATTCGCCGTTTCCCAACGGCGAATTTCCGTGATCCGAGCGGGGCTGCATTACCGTTTGAAATGCGTCGGCAGCTTTCTTGGTTCCGTGGCAACGTGTTTGTCTTCGTGGTGGGACAGGACTGTCGAGGATTCGTGACAGTCGTGTAAAACCTCGTCACGGCTCGTTGGCATCGGGAGGAGAAAAAACCAGGAAGAATCATGGCTCGCCGGGATTGCTTAATGGCACGAGACAGCCTTTCACGGGACGTTTGTTAACCTTTAACTACGTGGATCCTTAAAATAGAGTACACTACGTTTCACTGTGTACCGAATGTTGGATCCGTGTGCCTCCGAAAACTGGGAGACGAAAAATCATTTTTCGAAAATTAATTCTCATTCAGAGTTGGCCGGAAATCGTCCCTTTACAGAATCTAGAGAGATTCTCATTTCCCCTCCCTGAATCTCCTTCACTCCTCTTTCCTAGATCGTGCACTAAGTGTCCCCTTCCCCTTTTCGGATATCCCCCTCCAGATTTCTTCATTTTCCTTCCACTTCCAGATCCTCCTTTCCCCTAAGTTCCATCATCTCCTTCCCACCTTTAGATACCGCTTAGCCTAGAGCTCCTCCTCTCCTAGATCCTCTCCTGGTCTAAATCCCCTTCTCACCCAAATCTCTCTGCTTGCCTAGATCCTGCATAAACCCTTTCCACCTCCAGATCTTCCCTTCTCTTTCCCAGATCCCCTTTTTTCCCTAGATCATCATCTCGAACCACTGCCACGATCAATTGTCTTCCATCGACAAACACCGAGGCCAACGGACAAGTTCCACAAGCATTCCGCGTCGGGTATTGTACGCGCAGAATTAGTCACCAGGTAATCCGACGGCAACAAGAGGGGATGTTGAAGCCGGGGCCAGAAGAAAGAGCTAAGTAGAGAGAGGAGAGAAAGAAGGTTTTCACAGTTGAAGAAAAGCAGGAGTTGAAAGAGAGAGAGAGGATGAAAAGGCTGTAAGACGAGCTCCGAGGGCTGAAGCGTTCCGGCACGCCGCCGTCGTGCGTCGCGCCGTCTCGCGACAGAGAACCCCTCTTCAGTTCAAGTACAATTTCCATCTTGTTTTCATCGGGACCCCTGCCGAAAGGAACCACACTCAATCTAATTAATACCGACCACCATTCACGCTCCTCGATCGACAGAGAACCACGGAAACCCAAAGCGCGACACACCTACGCACACCATTCAACAGCCTCTGTCTGGATTGTCCCCGAACGTCATCAATTTAGGGGACATGCTGATTCTAGCGGGGCACTGTTGTTTTCTTGCTACGGACCTGATCACTATCTTCTTGCCGTCAGAGGATTTCTGACTTGGGCGAGCAACCACAAGTCCTGGGGAG
>CM052284.1:3999093-4043430 GCA_028455765.1 Lasioglossum oenotherae | reverse complement strand
CAATCATGTATCAAATATATTATGTATCAAGTCTATTAAGTATCAAGTCTATTAAGTATCACGTATCAAGTTTATTAAGTATCAAGTGTAAAGTCTATTATGTATCGAGTATATTAAATATCAAGTGTTAAGTATAATATACATACATTAAGTACTAAGCGTTCATCGCGGGTATCCATTACCATAACTAATTACGATTGCGAGGGGTTAAAACGTGTCTCCATTTTATTCGAACAGAATTAATTCGCACATCCAGCTAATCGCCGAAGCAAATTACAAATGCCCACTCGAACGCAAGCCATATTGTAATAAATTTATCGTTCGTGTAATAATAAATGCTACAGTAAATGTTACAATGTAAAATGGACAGTATGGACACGCATTATCCGCGCTCTACTTTCCACGTAATAAAGTATTCACGAAGAGATGTACCACGATTTCCTCTTACCGATATATTCTATTTGTTTGAATATTTATTTTTAACTTCTAGCACAAATGTCTCCGGACGTTGATTTGAGAGTGATACTGCGTTATAGTGACATGAATTTGCACGCGGTGATCACAGTCGCCCAAATTAGTGTGCTCTACAGAAACAGTGAAACAGTATATAGAAACCTGAAACAATATCAATATATTATTGAGTCAATACATTAAGTTCATTCGCGTAGCGATTTTGGTGTCCATTGTCGACATGCACAAAAATTTATCGGAGAACATTTCGCAATCCATTTCGGTGTCCATTAGCAGCGCGCAAACATCGAATACAAGAGCTTTTAACAATTCATCCCCGAAAACTGGGATTTTCTTGGAAATTCACTTGAAATTATTCCCTAACAGAATAAACAATATTTTAAATAAAAATTGCGAGGCATGAAGTGGTATGATATATCATCCCCTGAAACTTATTATAAAGAAATTCTTTCTCACAAGTTCAAAGTCTGTGTAACAACGATCTAGGAAATATTAGGAAATCTCGAAGGGATGATACAAGAAAATGTCATAAAACTTTGTCCAAGTGGTAAAAAATTGGCTAGCATTTTATCTTGAGAAGACGAAATTACTTTCCGAACGACTTCGGACAGATTTTCCCAATGCTGCCGTTAAAATCCTGGAAATTCGACTTGTGTTTGGTGCCGAGGGTGGTTCATCCCCGTAAATAGTATCCTCCGGGCCTATGGTGCGCGAAGTTCCCTCCCCATCCGGGCGCACGCATAATTCCCACGGTGGTCAGGGTCGTGGGGGTCCACTAACCCAGATAGCAGCAGTCGACTTCGGTGTCTGTTCGTGGCAGGGGGGTTGTCTTGCCGAAAAAGAGCGCGACGCTACGGAGAGATTCCATGCGTAACGCGCATGGGGGATGAGTGCTGTCTCTCTCCCACCCGTCGCGGGGGTTGATCGCCTCCCGGTCGTCTCTCTTTCTTGCGCTGCCACCCCTCGAAAGCCATTCGCCATCCTCCCGGCACCGGTTCGCGCACTCGTCCGGGGGTGGTAGATCGTCCTGGCGCAGCCAGTGCCCGCGCGTCTTCCGCGATCGTCGGACCACGCGTGCGAAAAACGGCAAGGTGTTCCTCGTCGCGTGTCTGAACACCCTAACAAACCCACCACCGACGATCTCCTCGCCGCTGATCGCCGAACCAATTTCGCCGGACATCTAGCAACTGCCCGCAACCCTTCAACGCGAGAACCCCATGGCCTGGAGTTAGGGGATCACAGAATTAGGAGTCAGCCTGGTCGATCTACAAACTGGCCGTGATCCTTCAACGAATTTAAAAATCGGTCTAGTCAATCGCGCTACGTGAGGATCCATGGAACATTTTTCCAGGGAGTCCTGAAGGAGACGAGGCGGAGTTGAAAAGCTTCGTCAGATGATACCCCTAGAGTAGCAACAGTGTCCCGTGGACTTGGAAAGTCTGGCTGAAAGTGACAACACTTGATTAAAGCGAGTTGTTCCGCGTGGAATCCCGGTGCTAGACATTTTTCCAGACACCGGCAGTCCCGAAGAGTCTTTTTGATGAGCGGAGGGTAGCTATAGAGTAGCAACAGTGTCCCATAGACTTGGCAAGTCTGTGTGAAAGTGACAACACTTGGGAGACAGCTTTGGGAATGTGAGTGAGTTGTTCCGCGTGGAATCCCGGTGCTAGACATTTTTCCAGGGACCGGCAGTCCTGAAGAATCCTTTTGATGAGCGGAGGGTAGCTATAGAGTAGCGACAGTATAGATCCCCGTAGCTTTGCCAGATAGTTGTGAGTTGTTTCTCGTGGAGACCATGTGTTGAGTATACTGCTAATGAGTGGACACCCTGAAGAACCGTAGTTGAAGGTGTTGACGCGATGTGCTACATATTTTAACCAATGAGTGGACCCCCTGCAGACCCATAGTTGAAGGTGACAAACTCGACGAGCTAGGGTCCGGTTGCTACAATATTTTCACGAAGGAGTGGACAAGTATAATATAGTTGTATCGCGAGTGGTTGCGGGATTGTTCCCGGCAGAGTCGGCGAAAGTGGTGGGACTCTGATGAAAGTTCGGTGATCGAGGATACCCGGGGCAGCATGACGGGCCAGGTAACGAGAACTTGGCCGAGCTAATGCCGGCTATGGTCGTCGGGATGGATATCGGTGGTGATTGCCTTCAATAGAGATGGCAGGCTGGATATAGCGGCTAGATGGAATTTCAACGTCGATTATCTACCGTGTTCGGAGAACGTTAATGTGAGTGGGAACCTTGCGATACTTTAGGGGATGATGATTTCGGATCGATTCGGCCGCGAGTGATGAGACTGGAACAGAGTGAAGTGTGAAACGGGTTTCCCTGGCGAAGACGTGGATGACGGTCGGTGGTGATTGACGACGAGGACTTAGAACGTGAGTAGCAAGGATAGATGATTGGGTGAGTGGGTGTTGATGGAGCTAGGGGAAAAAGCTTGGCATTTTTAAACAGAAGTCAATGAGGATGGGAGCTAGTTGGATAGGGGGCTAGCTTGACGGAGTATTTGACTGTTTCCGAACAAGGTGACTGTTGAATGGCGCAGGTAGCCTACCAGAGAGTTTGACAGGAATGCGCTTATAGGCGAGGAATTTGGAAAAGCGTCCCCGGCTGGAACAATAGGCCTTTTGAGCAGGCTAGACGTCTCGTCGTCGTTCTTTGTGCTCCTCTAATTGCTAATCCAGGTGTCGAGCGGTTGTGATCCAGGACGAACGTGACGCTTGTCAATCACGATCGATCGATCACCGATGCGACAATTGTCAGGCATTAACTCTGTTCGCGGCTTGCGTGCGCCGCAGCCTGAAACATCGAGATATGCGTAAATCCCATTTCCAATCGGCTGACGATTAACGGTCATTGAACCTCTCGTTCTGCCATCTCTCTCTCTCTCTCTCTCTCTCTCTCTCTCTCTCTCTCTCTCTCCACCTCTCTCCCCCTCCTCCATCACCTCATAGCTTTCTTCTTTCTGCCGAAGTTCTACGATTCATTGTCGGTTTCGTTCTGCGGGGAAAGTTTAATAAAAACGTTCGCTCCTTTTCGACGAGAGTATCGATACCTCGATTTCTGAAGTAAGTTTCAATCGGGATTTTATAAATATCCGAGGAGTTCGCGATATTGATTGGTCTGTAGAAAATTAATGCAGCTGATATTGTTGGTACAGCTGGTAGAACAGCAGAGTTTTATGGTTCACGAAAGATCAGTTTTAAACTACTCCATCATTCTTTGATAAATGCTTCAACAATAACTGCGGATCGTTCGTGTAGAATGATGACATATAATGATTATTAAATATTTAAGAATTCCTGGCGGAGTGCGTTTCGAAAGGTATCGCGGCGGATCGCAGAGATGACGAGTCGTGTATCGGCACGCGTGATCAAGAATTCGCCGGTAAGTTGCGTCGCGCGATATCGCTGCTTTGTAAATCGCGCACCGTGCTTCCGGCAGAAAATTACTTTTGGAATGATACCGCATCAAAGGCACGCCGGGACGGTGTAATTACTTGTTCGAGTTCGCGGGATCGACTAACGTTCAGTTTAATTCCGCAGAAACCACCGATTCGTGCACAAGTAATTACTAGGCAACTCGTCGACCATCCGTGGGAACTTTGACATCGAAATTGTTGCATCCAGCACCCCCTCCGCATCACCGTCTGTCTATCTCTCTCCCTCTATCTTTTTATGCCCACGTTCGATCGATTTCATACGCATCCACTTAATTAGACTCGCCAGAATTTTCAGACACGCGTCGTCAATCGATTCAATTAGACACACACCGACTAACCGCAGACAGATATCCGAGGGTTCGATTCCTACGTGTTCGAGAGCCACGCGACGACACTTATACCATCGGCCGCACACCTGTACGGACACCTGCGTATTCTCCTTTCCACGTGTATTGGCTCGGCCACGATTTCTCGGGCTTCCACGCAAGCCCGACGGGTTTCGTTCGGCAAAGGTGGCTGCCACGAACAGCGACAACAGCGCTGTGATTATGGCAAGTTTTTCTAATTTTTATTCGCGATTTTTATGTCTTGGTAAAAATTACTACATGTGATCTATAACAGTCAAAATACGAGAGTAAAAAATATTACTTTCAACCTATTGGCGGCTGCCACGAATAGCGACAGTGCTGGGATTATGGCAATTTTTTTTCTGAATTTTATTTTTATGCACAATTTTTATGCGTTGATAAAAATTACTAGATGCAATTCACAACAGTAAAAATATTAGAAGAATGAAAAAATGCTACTTTCAACCTATTGGTGGCAGCCACGAATAGCGACAGTGCTGTGATTGTAGCAATTTTTTCTAATTTTTATTCGCGATTTTTCTGTGTTGATAAAAATTACTAGGTGCAATTTACAACACTAAGAATATGAGAAGAATACAAAATTGACCGCTGTGATTGTGGCATTTTTCCTCACTTTTTTTAACGATCTTTGTGTGTTGACAAAAATTACTACATACATGTCATCTACAACAGTAAGAATATTAGAGAAATGAAAAAATACTGGTTTCAATCTATTGGTTGCTGCCACAAATAGCAAGAGTGCTGGGATTATGGCAATTTTTTCTAATTTTTATTCAGCGAGTTTTATCAACGATTTTTATGTGTTGACAAAACTTACTAGGTACATTTCACAACAGTAATAATATTAGAAGAATGAAAAATACTACTTTCAATCAATTGGTTGCTGCCACAAATAGCAACAGTGCTGGGATTATGGCAATTTTTTCTAATTTTTATTCAGCGATTTTTATCAACGATTTTTATGTGTTGACAAAATTTACTAGGTGCAATTCACACCAGTAAAAATATTAGAAGAATGAAAAAATACTACTTTCAACCTATTGATGGCTGCTACGAATAGTGACAGTGCTGTGATTATGGCAATTTTTCTAATTTTTATTCAGCGATTTTTATCAACGATTTTTATGTGTTGACAAAACTTACTAGGTGCATTTCACAACAGTAATAATATTAGAAGAATGAAAAATACTACTTTCAACCTATTGGTGGCTGCCACGAATAGTGACAGTGCTGTGATTATGGCAATTTTTTCTAATTTTTATTCAGCGATTTTTATCAACGATTTTTATGTGTTGACAAAACTTACTAGGTGCATTTCTCAACAGTAAAAATATTAGAAGAATGAAAAAATACTACTTTCAACCTATTGATGGCTGCCACGAATAGCGAGAGTGCTGTGATTATGGCAATTTTTTCTAATTTTTATTCAGCGATTTCTATCAACGATTTTTATGTGTTGACAAAACTTACTAGGTGCATTTCACAACAGTAAAAATATTAGAAGAATGAAAAATACTACTTTCAACCTATTGGTGGCTGCCACGAATAGTGACAGTGCTGTGATTATGGCAATTTTTTCTAATTTTTATTCAGCGATTTTTATCAACGATTTTTATGTGTTGACAAAAATTATTAGGTGCAATTCACACCAGTAAAAATATTAGAAGAATGAAAAGTACTACTTTCAACCTATTGATGGCTGCCACGAATAGCGACAGTGCTGTGATTATGGCAATTTTTTCTAATTTTTATTCAGCGATTTTTATCAACGATTTTTATGTGTTGACAAAACTTACTAGGTGCATTTCACAACAGTAATAATATTAGAAGAATGAAAAAATACTACTTTCAACCTACTGAATAATTTGGAAAAATGAAGATCTTTATTGACGTCCAGTTGGTTGCAATGCGGACAGAAAATGTTCATTTTGCATAAAAATTCGTTGTTCAGTGACAAGATCGCGGCTACACTATTATTTTTCGTTTATTGAAATTATTAAGGGAAGAATAACGTTCGTAAATGAATACTTGTGAATTTTCGTAAAAATTCGAGTTTGGTCCAATTTTAGAAAAGTGCAAGGTTCAAGGAGCGATTAATATTTGCAATGATAATTCGTTGGATTTGGCATACCGGTGAGCAAACGTTGAAGCAAGAGATTGAATTCTTTCGCATCCTCGTGGATGGCACTTCAGGGTCCTCCTCGATTTGGCCGAGACGCGTTTCCGCGCAATTGCAAATACACAATTCCGCCAGAAAGAGAGAACGTGATACGTTCCACGCTCGTGTTACATAACTCGCAGAGCTTCGTTTCGAGATGCGCCAATTCGAAAGGTCGAAACTCGATTTCCCGAAAGCCGTTCGATACAACAGAGGGATTCCCTTCGAATTGATAACAACTGATCCTTTTAGCGATTCAGCGAAATGTAATTCGATGGCCTTGAAACATGTCGTCGACTTTCTTCTTGCGAGTATTCACCATTCGTCGTATATTCGTTCGGAAATATTCGGAAATTCATTTATTTATCTATAATCATTTTCTTATTTTTAATAATTTTTTCACGAAACCTCCTCGGGCTTATTCTTGACGCCCTGCTGATCGAAACGATACCAAACACCACACCATTCCGATTAGGTTTGCCCGTTTAATTCACGATATAGTGCAGCCTCTGCTATTCGAACTGATCCTTTCGGACGTTGAACAAAATTTAGGTAATTTAGAAAATTATTCGACCTAAATGCCTTCTAAATTAAAATGAGTAAACCTCGGAGAATAGCACGGTAAAATTGCAATAATTAAAAAGAAAGAAAGCCACTCGCAATTTGCGGGAGAAAGAACTTTGTTACACGAAGTTGAAAGCAATTAATCTGGAGCTGGAAATTAACGGAACGAGAGGAAAATACAACCACGGAAATCGACCAATGGTTGGGTACTGGGAATCAAATAAAAATGATTTTCCATCTGGCCTCATGGCTACACAGAATTTTCCTATTTCTCGGCTGTTCATTAGCGGAATCAATAAACGAAGGGGAACCACGGTTGTACGTACGTAAATAATAACGGCCGCCTATTTGTGGAAACGGTGCTCCAAATATTTGAAAAGTCTACATGAACTAACATTATTTTAGTTATCCAAATACATTAAAAGGTGAACGTTTATCCGGTGGTCGAATTAAACTCGAGAAACAGTCTCCCATTATACACCAACTCTCTTCGTTAAAAGTTGGACACTTACAGAATTTACAAAATGGAACTTGCAGAATTTACAATATGGACACTTACACAATTTCCAAGAAGGACACTTACAGAATTTATAAAATGAACACTTACGGAATTTACAAAATGAAACTTACAGAATTTACAATATGGACACTCACAGAATTTACAAAATGGACACTTACGGAATTCAGTGTGAGGCAAGGAAGATTTCTGCAAATGTTAATAGCGGTAATTGCGGTAGTTTCCCGCAAGAATTAAAATCACATTCGTATTTAGTATATCGAAACGAGTAGAATGAAGTATGAAAGGGCCAAAGGGTTATAGGGCAATTCGAAAGTTTCTCCCATCCGGGAAAACTGGCGATAAAGACACGCAATTATATGGAAAGTTCCTTGCACTAAAAGGAAATGGTCCTTCAATAATTAACACATCGGCTGTCCTTTGTTCCCGGAGAAAACCGCGTTTAAAATAAAAAACCTTCGAAGTAACTGGACCAAGGAAAAGGGCGGCCACAAGGGCTAATGGGTTCAAGGGGTACTGAAAAATTATTATTCCAAGGAATCCACTTTAGCAACTCGTTCTCTTTGGTAAATTCGCCGCTCACAAAGAGCTGATCATCATCGTTGGAAATATTGAACGAGAACCCTGCGTTCCATTTTCAACTTTATGGACATGAATTATACGCTTCCCGTTTCTCGTCCCCCTCCAACGTTTCCGGTTCAACGTGTTCACCGTGGTTGACAATAATTGAAATTCCGAGCCGGTCCGAGGCGGACGGCTGTCAAGAGAGTCAAGAAACGACGGCCACGTCAAGAATATAGAAAATCCTGATGGAATTCGCAGGTTTTCAAAGGTCCCGCGTTAGCTGCACGACTTAAGCATTTTTTGGAGCACGTGAAATTGTCAAGGGCACCTTAATGATGCGACCCTACTCTCAATTAACACGGTGAACATTTTCCCGAATCGGCAGAATTGCGAAATGAATGAGCAGGGGGTGTTCTGGATTTAAGTGCCATTTTTACCGATTTTCAAGATTTTTTTTCAGAGAAACTGTTGAACCTTCCGGATTGAAATTTTGCAGACATATTTATGGATATTTTAACAACATACACAATTTCTTTCAAGTACAAATAACAAAAATTGCAGAAGCTACATTTCTTTTTATAGAGTGTGTTTTGGGGGATGTCCTGCATTAGAAGGCCATTTTTACCGGTATTCAAGAATTTTTTTCAGAGAAACTGTTGAACCTTTTGGATTGACATTTTGCAGAGATATTTACGGATATCTTAACTGTATACACAATTTCTTTCAAGTAAAAATAACAAAAGTTGCAGGAGTTATATTTCTTTTTATAGAGTGTGTTTTAGGGGATGTCCTGAATTAGAAGGCCATTTTTACCGGTATTCAAGAATTTTTTTCAGAGAAACTGTTGAACCTTTTGGATTGACATTTTGCAGACATATTTATGGATATCTTAACTGTATACACAAGTTTTTTCAAGTAAAAATATTAAAAATTGCGTCAGCTGTATAGTTTTGAACGGAGCATGTTTTAAGAGGCCATTCTGGTATTGAATGTCATTTGTCGCTGATCTTTCGAAATTTTTCCTGGGAGAACAATTGAACCATTTGGATTGGAATTTTATGCATACACGTGTGGGACACTTGGAGCACACGTGTGATTTTTTTCGAGCAGAAATCGTGAAAACTACACGAGTGATATATTTGTTTATAGTGTATGTTTTGAAGGGCAGACGATTTTCCGATTTGTTGCGGCATAAAACTTGATCTGACGGCTGATTCTAATCGCATGATAAGAAAGACTGTTCCCCCTAGAACTTGCTCGGAAATAAAGATAGCGGTGCCTAGGATTCGCGGCGCGACAAATAAAAACATTCCGGTGGAGTCGAATACTCGGACGCCGAAGGGGAGGTTCCTGCGGAGGTTTTACGGCCGAATAGAATTAAGCTGGCCTCGTACGTCGTAAACGAAACTCGGACAACAAACTCGCAACAGTGTACGTCGTAATAGTTAATCCTCTTTCTGTCTCGCGCGCCGCGTAAAATTGAAAACAGAGGCGACGGAGACGCTTCCCGCACTGAAGAAACCGTTGCGCGGCCCGACTCGACGCTCGAAACAAATTGTTGTTAAAGGTTTCCCGGTCTCCGGCGAAACGAGCTTTTAATGAATCTCTTAATTAATCTCGTCTCGGCAAATGTTTGATCAACGACGTCCGCGCCCGCGCCCGCTTCCGGCGTTCCCGAGCCGATTAAAGAATGCGTATAATCGAATTACTGCAGAAACGCGTGTTCGTCGAAGGCGGAAAAATTATTTACGAACGCTGCAGTTGATGAAATAACTTATTCTGCTATTTGCAATTCTTGTGCATCTTCCTTGTAGAATTAGTACAACGATAATATTTGTTCATGCGAATGTTTCGTTTGGATAAATTAAGCGAATTAAGCGGTTCTGAAATGTCTGAACATTGTGTTTCTATCAAAAAGAAAAAAGTCATGGAAGACCAAGTATTTCATCGACTAAAATCGTAGTTGGTTACAAATAAGGATTATAAGTAACTTTTTTTTAAATGATTTTTATCGTAGACAATTTTAAAATAACTGTTATTCTCTTTTGGTCTCTGGTTTCTATAACAAATTGAATTGAAAGTGGCGGAACGGGTCGCTTTCCACCCGAGGCGTTCATTAATTATTGACAACCGTCGAGCAACGGCTAAAACCGTCCGAAAAGGTCGCCCCACAAGGTGACCTTAAAGGGATATACATACATTTAAAGGTCAATGGATCTGGCATCTTTAAACCAATTTCGAAAACGAGTGCCCACGATATTTTTTTGCTGTTTTGTTTTTTAAAGCAACGGATTCTCTGTAACACTTTAAAGGATGACGCACATCGTGAATGACAAATATGATATTTAATAAAGCCTACTTGAGCAGCGAACGAACCGTGACTAAAACGCAACACGATCATCTTATAAAGAGCGTTTCCGTTTCATTAGGCAGCGCCCCGCCACATCTCCTTCGTCACCGTTTCCATGAATCGCGCGAAACTTCATCAAGTATAATGATCGCGTCCCGATCGGCGGACGTTAACGAGCAGCCATTATTTCACATTAAGCGAGCGAGAGAAGACCGCCCATCGTGTTTCCACTGGAAAACTTTCAGATTTTCCTCGCGGGAAGCGAATCCGTTGTAGCAGAAATATCTGAAGAAACGAGGTCTGCTCGTTTTACAATTCTCCTCGGGAAGATGTCCGGGGGGTTAATTGAGAAGATTACATTATTAGGATATTCTTGACGATGCTGTTATTTAACCAAGATCTCTTGTAGATGTGCCATCTTGGGAATGTTCTATAAACAAATACATAACTCGTGTAGTTTTCATTATTTTCACTTGAAAAAAATCAGACGTCTACTCCAAATACCAGTAAATGTGCGTGCGGAATATCAACGTAAGAGGCTTAATAGTTTTCCTGAAAAGAATTCTTCAAAATTTGTACAAATGGCATTCAAATCCAGAATAAACTCTTAAAACACACTCTACCAAAAAGATATATAACTTCTACAATTTTCATTGTGTTTACTTGAAAAAAATCAGACGACTACTCCAAATACTACTAAATGTCCATGCAAACTATCAACGTAAGAGGCTTAATAGTTTTCCTGAAAAGAATTCTTCAAAATTTGTACGAATGGCATTCAAATCCAGAATAAACTCTTAAAACACACTCTACCAAAAAGATATATAACTTCTACAATTTTCATTGTGTTTACTTGAAAAAAATCAGACGTCTACTCCAAATACCACTAAATGTGCGTGCAAAATATCAACGTAAGAGGCTTAATAGTTTTCCTGAAAAAAATTCTTCAAAATTTGTACAAATGGCATTCAAATCTAGAATAAATTCTTAAAACACACTCTTCAACAAAGGTATATAACACATGCAATTTTAATTATTTTCACTTGAAAAAAATCACACGTGTACTCCAAATACCAGTAAACACGTGTGCAAAATCCCGAAGCAGGACGTTCAATAGTTCTCCTGGAAAAAATTCGACAGTCCATGGAATATTCCTGATAATGGAGGAGAGGGATCCGGGATGATTTTCACGCATTCCAAGGGGTCGTAAACCCCCTTGGCGATCCTAAACCCTCCAGGATCCGGGGGAAAGTTAGGGTGACTGCAGGGAATTGTTTTAGGTGGAGAAAGAAGGAGGATTCGGACAGCCCGGACACGCCTACGTAATCAAGCCGGCCGCTTAAGGCCGGTTCGCAGGAGGAACGGCAAACAAACACGGTTGAAAGGGCGGAGGGGAACGGGGGTAGCAAAGTTACCCCACGGTAAATTGGGTTAGTTTAAATCCGTTTACGTTAACTCTAATAGCGGAAGCGTGAGCTGCATGTGGCATCGACACCGAACTCGTACGTCGCTTCGGAACTCCTTTTATACGGACGAGTATCGATCAACTTTCTGATCATGCCACCCCTTACGACTGACAGATTTCGTTGCGCCAGGTGCCCCCGGGAATTGTGTACGTCCCTGCTGGAAGAGATGGCATGATCGCTGCCATTGCACAGGCAGAAATCTCATGTCATCCGTTTTACGGTAAAATTCGCACAATTTATAAAAACATGGTACACTAGTGGTATTAATTCTGGACACTTTTAAATGTTTGCTTAAATTTCGCATCTCTATTCAAATTATTTAATACATGTATAATCATGTATATTTTATATTCTGATCATTGTTTTCTACTTTCAGAAATTTACAAATGTTTTTTAATTTTTAATTTTTAATTTACAAACGTTTAGAAATGGGAGGTTACTGGGATCATCTCAAGCAATATTTTCCTTTGCAAAAATGACGACCGCGGCTTTGTTAAGGAGTCATTAATGTTGAAAGAATTATGAGACACCCAGTAAAAAGACCATTCACAGCCATACTTTTAATATACAATAAAACTATTAGGTCGCAAAGAAAGTTCTTACGGTTTTTGTGATTTCGATTTTATAATAAAAACCGCAAGAACTTCCTTTCCAACCTAATTTCAACACGTTTCGAGGTATTCGAAGCCATTTTGTAGTCGTTATTCACACTTTTAAAAACTTCACTAGGGTCCTCACTTCTGAAAACACAATGTCTGAATAAAACAATAATGAAACTGTTTGTGGAGTCCGTCAAGACCTTCCTGATTGGTTCTTACAATGATCTCAAGCATCCTGTGATTGGATATTTCGCATCATGCGACATTTCGTGTTCCCAGGCGCAGGAACAAAAAAATAACAACACAGTTTACAGTTTTTTGAATAAAAATTTTAAAACATTTGCAAAGCAGATCATGTGAAAATATTGAGTAGAAATATAGATTACAATGAAAATATTACGGTATCAATTTAGCATAACAGAATATATGTACATTTACTGCACAAATATAAAATAAAGAATATTTTTAATTAAAAAATCGGGAATTTAATATTTCATGAAATGTCCGTTTTGTTCAGCGCAAAATTCCATTATTTTCTCTTATTTTTATTATAAATCTCGCGCGTCCATAATTGATTTCACGGTAAAATAGCAGCTGCAGTTTTGTATAAATACAAGAAATTATGTCTGATCACTGGCAGTCCACCACCACTCGCGAACTATTATAATTATCCATTGTTCGCACCCCTCCCCCTTCGGGGGCGGCCGACCATAGTCCTCGAGCTATTCTACTAAATATTCACGCAGCGTCCAGCGATATATTGGGTTGACCCATATACTCGAGTATCTGCATGAAAATGAAATAAATTTCTTTCTTTCATAAATAAAAATGAATTCTATCGAATTATCCGTCGTTCTGTTTGACAACTTTTTGCCCCTTTCCGCTTGATTTCGCAATGTCAATTTGACATACAAAAATCCCCGGAATCGGTTTTAATACGTGTCTGCCGCATAAAAGTTGCGATTAAAAAAATCCTACTGCGGCCGAAAAAAATTTTTCTCCGCGCCTCTTCAATTTTATAATAAATTTACTAATCTGTATTTTAATTTACTAAAACCTGCCCTTAAATTCTATAATCTAGCTTTTATTGTTGTAATGTATATAATATAGACACGTTTTAAATAATGAAAACGTCGTTACAGAAAGGTGAAAAATACGAATTAATTTTTTACTACAAAATTTTGGCGCCTCTCTAGCTTTTATTCTCTTAATAGATATGACAATATAGACACGTTTTAAATAATGAAAACTTCATTACAGAAAAGTGAAACATACGAATTAATTTTTTACTAAAAAATTTTGGCGCCTCCCTCACTTTTATTCTTTTAATAAATATAACAATACAGGCACGTTTTAAATAATGAAAACTTCATTACAGAAAAGTGAAAACTACGAATTAATTTTTTACTGAAAAATTTTGGCGCCTCTCTAGCTTTTATTCTCTTAATAAATATGACAATATAGACACGTTTTAAATAATGAAAACTTCATTACAGAAAAGTGAAACATACGAATTAATTTTTTACTGAAAAATTTTGGCGCCTCCCTTGCTTTTTTTCTCTTAATAAATATAACAATACAGGCACGTTTTAAATAATGAAAACTTCATTACAGAAAAGTGAAAACTACGAATTAATTTTTTACTGAAAAATTTTGGCGCCTCTCTAGCTTTTATTCTCTTAATAAATATGACAATATAGACACGTTTTAAATAATGAAAACTTCATTACAGAAAAGTGAAAACTACGAATTAATTTTTTATTAGATACCGCTGTACTGTGGGAATTCTCGCAGAGAAACATAATTTTAGAACACAAATACATCGGAGCGATCATCGCAAACCCCTAGTTGCGTTGAAACAAATATTTTTCGAGGATAATGGCAGTACAGCTGGCAACAATTCACACAAACCGGTCAACACGATCGATCAGTTGGCAAGTATGTATTTACGATTGACCGCAAACTGTGCCCGAGGGATTCAGACAACAATCCTCCAGTGCCAGGTACTCCAAACTTATTCGAAACAGCCAGAACACAACGCCCTAAATAAATAAAGGTGCGTTCCTATATTCTTCCCGTGCTCTCAGGCGAACAAAACTGTTGGGTTCCTTCTCAGATGATTCTGACTTCCCCTGGCCTTGAGCCGTTCACTATGGCTGGGGGAAGCTCGTAAAACTCGCCCTTAAAGGGAAAGGGATTTTAAAGGGTAGACTCAATTCCTGGTAACCACCTCCGAATGACTGTAATCTTCGATCAGCGAACGTCAATTTGCTGTTTGTCCTGCAATGGTATTTGTTTCGAGGGAAATCCGATCGTGAAATCGATTATCGATATCGAAATAAATATTGGAACTATAAGTGGAATCGATTCCGACTAAACCCGTTTTGGTTTTTCTGTTTAAAGACGTGGAATCGATGCTGTTCGTTTGCAATCTTTATTATGAACCCTGAAAATTTAAATATCTTCAATTGCGATGGTATACAAATCTGAAATAGTAAAATCATTGTATAATGTGATTCCTCGGGTCACTTGAAACAACTTTTTCCTTTACGAAAATCTTCTACGTCGCTTAATTACGGAGTTATTCACGAAAACCGCGAGACTCCGCCTCGGCGGGAGGGCACACCGAATGGGCCCGCCTTCGCTGCGCCGTGATTGGTCCGTAGTTTCCGCCGATAACTCCTGAACGGAGCCTCGGAGAAGATTTTCGCAAAGGGAAAAGTTGCTTGATATGACTTGAAGAATTCTTTCGAGGAAGTACAAGATTTTGGGGAGATTTTTTTACCTCCACCGTCAAATATATCTCCCAACCACACTGAACACACAGTCCCAACTTAGGCTACATTCAAACTCGCACGGTTAACCGTACTTCTCAGTGCCGTAGGCACTTTTCGAAGACCCTAACTCCAGGCAAACTCCGGTGTATCCGCATCGGCAACGACGCACTCGTCGACGTCGAACTTTCTCGCGATATTTCGGCGACGATAAATCATGCAGCAACCGTTGAAGAAATTCGGAAGAGTCGCTCTCGACAAAATTCCTGTTCCCATTCCCGCGGAAAATGATTGGGAACACGGCCGTAAAGTATCGCGCATGCCAGCGTACTTGAAGGGATTCCATTAAACTGATGGCGTCCATTAGCTATCGTCCAGAACTTGTACACACGAGGAAGATGGACGTAAATTCCGCGCCGGCGGGGCGGCGTCCGCGAAATTATGGCCGATACGCGGTGATATCCATCCATTTGATCCGAGAGTACGAGGCCTGTGTATTTAGTCAACGAAATGGCGCGAGAGAGGCTCGGCCCTCCATTGACTCTGCCATTGACTATGCCATCGACCGTATCAGCCGGCGATCCGAGGGAGACTCCCCGACATTTTTCAACGATCGACGTTTAATGAGAATGTCGGTTCCGTTTGCGTCTGCGTTCGCCTTTCATCAAACTCGAACGCGTGCCTTTCAGTAACGCGAAAATGGGGAAAAGTAGCTTGTTTCCGGATTATGCCATTATAATGGCTGCTGGGGTCCCGGGGTTGTTCAGGTCCTCTCCACCCCTGCGCAATCGTGTAACAATTTGCTGAGTCGATTACATTCTACTAGAGCATTTATTCTTACTACAGGGGCGAGCTCAGTCTGTCTCGTCACGTTTTGCACTACACAATAAAGATATCGTCATCATTCTACAAATTATTTGTAAAAAAAGTCCAAATTTGTCAGATTTAATCTTGTAAAACGAAAATATTGGCTTAACATTACTTAACCAGGATCAAAATTTCTGCCTTTCTCCTGTAAATTATGATGTATTTGGTATGCAATGATTTGTACCCGTAGTTACGATCCTGTAAGATCATCGGTTCAAGACTTATGCTTGCTTAAAGTTGAGCATCTGCAGTGTTTTTGGCAGGCATGGCCGCAAAACGATCAATCAAAAAAGGGCGTCGCCATATTGGTTTGTAGTGACGACCGCGAGCCGTTTACTTTGCCTCCCCCCTCCCCCCTCCGATCAACTACGCGACACTACAAATTAATATGGCGGCGCCCTTACCTGTCAAAAATACTGAAAAATGCACAACTTTAAGCAAACATAACTTCTGAACCATTGATCCCACAGGATCGAAACTTACATACCAAATACATGATAATTTATAGGAGAAAAGGAAAAAAATTTCGAGTACGGTAAAAGTAAAGAGCAGCCAAAATATTTGATTCGAGAAAATAAGAAACGTCAGGTTTTGTACTGCATAATTAAAATATGTATCGTCGTCATTCTAAGGATTATTTGTAAAAAAAAAGGTCTAAATTTGTCTAGTAAAAGAATAATATTTGGTTTGACCTAAATAGAAACAGTTCTCATCTAGATGCTTCTGATTCCATGTGTCTGACACTTTGATGATTTCGTTTCAGATGCAAGGGATGCCGGTCTAGCAAGGATTTTCATCGACGCGTGCCCCGGCCCGAAAATGTGCGGTTCTTGTGTGGAAGTGTACGTGAAAACGATCTAGTTGTGTCTCTATGTATCTGATGTTCAGAATCGTTGTATTTTGTCTTGCGACGGAGCACGCAAGAACGATGTCATAGTCAGGTGCGAGCTGAAATCACGTCGGGCACAATGGCACTGTTGTTCGCCATCATTGTCGTCTTGGTTACCACTGCCATGTCGCTGCCACCGGTTATCAGGATTGGTGAGTACAATGGCCACCGATCGCCTCCCCGACACTGTTCTATTCTACAATACTATATATATATTTTCCTATCGAATTCTCTGTCAAATTCCACTTTGAACATAAAAATTTCAGTTTGCACTACGATTCAATTTCTAGCTTCGCCACGGCGATCAATAGAGGATACAAAACGAAAGTGCACAAACAAACCAAAAACTGATTTTTGGTTTCCTTTGCGAAGTTCCTTTCCGGATAAATCAATGCTAACAGTCGAGTGTACACATTTGCGTACTATATTGAAACGCTAAATGACGAATAAACCCCTAGAATTTAATATTTTTTTTAAACTCAAATTCATTTTTCGCAGCCCGAAGCGAGACGCCGAAGAGCAGTATTTTTTCATGAAATTGCATGGGAGTTCACAATTTATGAAATTATTATCACTCGAATGTGTTCACACGTTTAATTGCAACGACACTGAGAAATTTTATCATTTAATTATTTCACGGATCGATGTAATTTTAGCGAATTTTTCGAACGTGCAAATATTACAGAGACACGCAATTATACCGCGCCTGTTAATCGCTAAATTAGAGCGAGCTCCGCACGACTCACCGGTGCATTCGAGGATGTTTAAACATGTAATTAAATTTATCTCGCGGTCTCTGCACACCTCTTTTTTCCGCTGGCTTCGCTTTTAAGATGGGAACACGCGGCCCGCAAAAAAAGGTGTGTCCCTTTTCCTCGCAATGAGGACTTTTATCGAGTGACGCGGAGTTAATCTTTGACACGAGCCGGCCGAAATTAACCGAGTTTTAATTACTTCTGCGACTAATTAACGCCTGCGAATATTCTTTCCTTTTTCTTTTTTCGGTCGCATGCCCGATACAAATCCCCGTCCTACGGGAAAGTAGTTAACGCGCGACACTCTCTTCCCGATGATAAATTCAATTTAACAGTCTGGCCAATTAAGCGCCCTATAAGTTAATTTGCCAACCCGTGGATCTTACGTCCGCGCTTCCCAGTTTGCCTCCGAGATCTCTTCGACAAATTAACATGAAATTTTCTAATTAACGAGTGAACTTTTTTTCGAATTATTTTTCAGAGATATACTTCGAATTTTCTAAACTAAATTTCTAGCTCGTATAATATTCTCGATAATTATCCTCTGGTTTGCCAATTCCCCCTCTCTGTCGACATTCACATTAATTTTAAGCCTGTAGAATATTTCCAACGATTTTCTTCCTGCTGCAATGAAACTACAAGTACAAAGTGAACTCTGCAATAATGCTCTCTAAAACAGTGTTTATGTATCACGACGGCAAACTAAGAAATCTAAAAGCCGCAGAAACGAGTTAATACTTCCACTGTTGAAATAAGTTAAAGCTTCTCACGACTGAAACTGAACAGAAAACCGTTGTTCCGTCGCAATCCTATTAGCTCTCGACACAGACCCATCTGTAGCGTGTCCTGTAATACGTTCGCTATGACAGAACTTCCGCTCGTCACAGGCAGACTTCTACTTCTCGTAGGAACACTCGTAATTATCTAGATTTATAAATAATTTTTTATGTATCCACGAAACATTCTATTTTTCTTGGATAGTCTTGTAGAGCTTGAAGAGACGAGTCGAACGAGTACCATGACCGTGCCATTTCGATCAGTCAATCTCGAGATATTCCTGTCTGAAAACTGAGTACCTAACCTAACCTAACCGAGAGGTTACTAATGATAAGCTTACTAAATGATACGAAATGTTATGGTCATGGTACTCGTTGGATCCGTCTCGTCATGCTCTACAAGAATGTTGAGGTAAATATACAGGGTGTCGTGCAAAAAAATGTGTCGATTTCTCGCGAATAGATCACTGTGGAGAAAAATTGCATGTAAAATTGCATGACCCTCGTATTAACGTAGAAGGCATGGCCTTTCAACCCTTTTTCCAGGAGCAGCCAACAGGTAACCCCTCCTTCCTACCCTCTTGTTAAACACTCTCCCCCACCCCTCTCCGTCAACAGGAAGATTCCAATTGCGGCCAACTTTCGCCAGCGGTGGTTCACCATGTTGAAATTCGACCAATTACGTCGACGGAAAGTTTCCGCCGCTGGGTGGTAAGGTGGCCAGAGGCGAACCACCGTTCGCGTGTATTCGCAACCCTACGTGTTTTCGCATGTGTGTGGTCGCTATACATATACCGGGTGGTTCATTCAACTGTACCACCTGAATTCAGCCATACAAGAAGTTTCAAACAGAAATCACATCACGACGTGAAATGATTTCGAATGAAAAAATGTTGTCATCGTGCTTCCACCTTAATTAACTAATGAATATCTCGGTAATTATTACTTTTTGACCCTATATACCCTCACAATTTTTTACTCGTATTGCGATACTCTTTCAAACTGCATATTAAAATAATACAGATTATTCAACAAAAATTAAAAATTTCCTTCGTATCTCGGTGAAAAAGTGAAATGCAAATAAACAAATGATTACATTGCATGCGAAGGTCAATGTATAGCAACTTTTGTACGAAACATTTTTTCGTGCAACAAGTAGATAGATTTCGGTGGTGCGATTAAACGAGTCACCCTGTATATCTGCGACCGTGAAGTCGACGGACGAGTTTCGGACGCACGTCTGCCAGTGTCCGCGAACATGCGAATGGAATATCAAAGAGGCTGATGAAGTCACCTCGGTAACAGGTGAAGATTCGATCCCAGGGTTACCTACCCTTGCTCTACCCATCTCACCAGACTCTCTGCGATGTCTCGCCTACTCGGCTGTCTTCTTCCAGTTTCCGAGTGTGGTCACGTAGTGGCCACCGAAGCACCTCAATTTTTCAGCGTCCTGTTTCGAGGGAATTACGTCCTCGAGCAAAAGCCATTCCAAGATCGTGCAACCGACTTAAGCGGCAAGAGCTGCTCGGTTTTTGGGACGAATCGTTTGCCATTAGAGTCCCCGCCTGGTTTTTTCACCTCGCCTCGCTCCGCTTGAAACGTCTTCGAATTTTCCATTTAATTCACCCTCTTTTACAAACTTCCTCGCGTTCGTACTCATTCAATTTATCAAACGTTCAAACTCGTTCAGCACGTTTCTGCAGAAGCGAATGAAAGTGAGATTAGGTCCGGGATCATTAAATTTCTGCACAGTTTTTTTTCGAGGGGCAAATCAACATAAATTATTTGGAATCACGTCGTCGCAGCCAGCTTGGTCAACTACCTTGATGCAGACTTTCTGGGAGACAGTCTCTTCCAGGAGGCAACATCAATCATTCGCTGCATTGTCGTCCCCCAGGCAGTTAAGGAAATCACGTTTCCCCATTCCGTGAACGTGCCTTCTGAAGTATAGTATAGATGCTCGAAATGGCTGTCTGTCATCAGAATCCACGTGAAAACTTCATCGAGATTCAGTCTGCGGAGACTGGGGTCGGATTCGAAGCTCTCGTTCTTGCGAATCGGAGGCGGAAGGTCCTCGACCTATCGATTTGCTACACTCGAAAATATCCCACCTCGAAGGTTATTTTTCGTAAAAATTTCTAAATTATTACTGGTAGTTTGACCGTTTTTTCTGACCTGGCCATACCAAAATAATAAGACTTCTGACAAACTTTACATTACCGGACTCAAAATTTGTGCCTTCCTCCTACAAATTATGATGTGTTTGTACCCGGGGCGGCTGCAGATCCAAGTTTCCATCCTTTAGGATCAATGGTTCAGGAGTTATGGTTGCTTAAAGTTGAGAAATCTGCAGTGTTTTTGACACGTAAGGTCGCTAGATGGCAGCACTGGCACACAGTAATATCCCTAACATAGAGAAAATATCTCAGAAAATGTGTGAGAAGAAGTATCGTGGAAGATATTTACAGAAACCTAACTCACAGTTAAAACGCAACATCGTGGCCATGATCTTACGCTACAAACCAATATAACAGGGCCCTTACCTGTCAAAAACACTGAATAATGCTCATCTTTAAGCAACCATAACTCCTGAACCACTGATCCTACAGGATCGAAACTTCGACCTGCAACCGCCCCTGGTACAAATCTACTGGATTACTTAGGGGAAGAGGTTGGGTTTTGAGACGGGTTTTGTATCTGGTCTGTAACTTTTTGCTTGATGAACATATCAAAGAGTTTTATATACCGTTGGAAAGCTGAAGGAAATACGCAACTTTTATATTTAAAAAGTTTCGTGATTTGATCAACAAGTAAAATTTTATGGCGAATTTTCCGAGGATATGTTTTTTGGCTTCCTGAAAACAGTGGTTGGGTTGTGAGACACTCGGAAAGATCTACTAAAAGTGGTAAAATATGAAGTAAAACCCATGTAACTTTTTGCAAAAATGAATTTGGAGTTCCCCTACCAAATACATCATAATTCATAGGAGAAAGGCACAAATTTTGACTCCGACAAAGTAAAGATCAGCCTAGAACATTTCTATCCGGCATAAAAATCCGCAGTCCAGTAATTATTCCTTCAAAAATATTCCGAATGTAATGTCGAGTGTCTAAATGGTTCGCCTAATGTGTATCGCGTTCCATTCCGCGCGAGACTTCGCCCCCGCGAAAAAATTGCTTGCCAACTGGCAAAAAAGACACGTCTCACATAGAACCGTGGACTCCCAGGGCGCTGGGTTGATTCACGACAAACAGTCAGTGTCTGTTGCTCGGAAAACCATTTGATTCGCGAGACAATGCGACGTCACTTGTCTGGCATTCGCAGCCTCCAAAGAACCATTCGCGAACGAGATAATTCATCGCTGGCCGGATCGCAATCTCCGCCGCCAGCAGCTCCAGAAGTGTCCAGTAATTGCGACTGCGCTTATGGGTTCTTACGGTTTCCGGCCCCGGGAATTTATGCGACCCGTTTAGAGAGAACGGTCGAGAGTCTGTGTGACGTGACCACGTCTCTCGCCTTTTATTTCGCCGTTATAACGTCGTTCCTGAACCCCGAGGGCCTGCCAAGACGATCCGACGATCGTCCTCGTTGCCTTCGAGGTCTTGGTGTCCTGCTTTCTGATGTTCGAGACTAACCAAACGAGTTCTATTTGGCCAACAAATGCTCCGACGATTGGTGCCATTCTTCGGGAAAATCGCTTCTTCAGGGACGCAATTATCCAGCCAGATTGCAGATTTGTTCGGGCACTCGGGCTGTCGATGCTCATTTAGGCGGTATTCTTTACAGCACGTTTTCAGGAATTTTTTTTCTAGAAAACTGTTGGACCTTTCGCATTGGGATTCGGCACAGATGTTTAGGGGTGTTTCCACTACGTACACAATTTTTTTCAAGCGAAAGCGATAGAAATTGCAGGAGTTACGTTTCTTTTTACCACGCTTATATTAACTTGCCGAGTTGTCGTTGTATGCGTCAAATCTTGTAATCGAATTTTAAACCATCTACCGATGAGCTAGAGACTTGAAACTTTAAACATAGCTCAGAACTGGGTGACAATGCAATATTAAAAAACAAATTTAAAAAAAAAACTATGCGTTTAGGAGATATAAACTGTTAAAAATTTAACCATTACACCTCCCCGCGGGACGCACGGTAGTACGTCATCGCGGACAGCGATCCCCACTCCGCGCGCCAGCGCTTACCTACTCCACTGCGTGTTCCTTCTCCGACTGATCCCCACTCCACTGGCCCACTTCGCATCGTAGGACCTCAGTTTACTTACTGAGGTGGTTAGAATCAGGTCGGGGTGGAGGGCGACAAGGACCGGGGCGATTCTGCTCGGTAAGCGGCTCGCGGTCGTCACTACAAACCAATATGGCGGCGCCCTTACCTGTCAAAAACACTGTAGCTCCTGAACGATTGATCCTACAGAATGGAAACTTCGATTTGCAGCCGCCATGACACAATACTTTTCCTTTTACAAAAGTTGGTTGAATTTACAGGTACGAGTGGTAATTAAAATCGACTACGAGATATGTAAAGACTAAACAGTAGAAAATAAAAAATATATAAAAAAACTTTTTAAAAACCATGCTTATATTAAATTGTACTGAAAAGGAGAAAATAATTTTTTTAGACGTTAGCGACAATAAATAAATTGCACTAAAGGAGAAAATAACTTTTTTAGACATTAGTGACTATAAATAAATTGCACTAAAGGAGAAAATAATTTTTTTTAGACATTAGCGACAATAAATAAAAGCGTGGAGCGCTTAACTATATTGACGCAATCTTGAGCGCTCCATGCTTTTATTTATTGTCGCTAATGTCTAAAAAAAATTATTTTCTCCTTTAGTGCAATTTATTTATAGTCACTAATGTCTAAAAAAAATTATTTTCTCCTTTAGTGCAATTTATTTATAGTCACTAATGTCTAAAAAAATTATTTTCTCCTTTTTAGTGCAATTTAATATAAGTGTGGTTTTTAAAAAGTTTTTTATATATTTTTATATCGTGTGATTTGGGAGTGGAGGGGTATTCTTTGAGGATTGAAACGAACGAATTCATGAATTGGATAGCATGGGAAAGGTCGGCCTGATGAAAGGCGAGTTTAATTAGCCAGTCTTCTCCTATGGTTCGGAGAGGTCTCTTGAAAAGAATGATGGGGGAAGATCGCCGGAACGCCGGCTTCTGAGCAACACACCTTCATAGAGCTTCTAAGCATATTATAATTCTCGGTGGGTGGTCGTCGAGCTGCAAATCTTTAATACTGTTAGCACCATAGCGATACGCTTCCGGCTGGTGTTCATTGAAGCTCGTTTCCACGAGGTTCTGTTCAATAGGACAGGCTCACGGTAATTTTCCGATCGTCTGAAAAGTCCTTTTCATCCTTCCCGGAGGACCTTAGCGCAGCGCGTCTTCCTTCGCCCATACTCGCGATCACCACGCGGAAAATCTTCACGGGTAATTAAAATCGCAGACAAGGATTCGCGGTCTTTTGTCCGAGTGAGAACACGCTGGAGGTTCTCGCCGGGCTTGAAAGGTTCACGGTGAAAGGCTCCCCGTGTCGCTGACTGATACGACGGCACCCGTTTATGCTACCGTGTTAACTCGCCAGAAACACGTGCGGTCGGTGATGCATGATAAAACTATAGAACTCCCGCCACTTACGCATTCGTCAGACACACCGCCATTTTCGCGCGGCGGCCGTCATTGTTTTCGTCGCACCTTGTTATAATTTTGTTTCTGACTGAAAGCTGTTATTATCGAACCCAGCTACAGTCGCGGAAAATGTTTATTCCGGAGCACGTTGTTGCCGACACAATAACTTTTTTCTATAATTATTTTATGCAACTACTAGACAGCGGATTTTATCAATTTAAGATTACTGAATTTAAGAATTTAGACACACTACTATATTCATTATTTTTACAACCTACTCTAGACATATTCAGGAAGAAAATGAATTTCTACAGTTGGGAGCAAAACTGATCACACACACTTTAAATCAGAATAACTTTTTTACGAATGGACCAAACGACTTCAATGTCTCTGTAAGGCTGGAAGAATTATAAAAAATATGTTGAGAAAATTGGATATGGTTGGAATTGAGAAAAACAATAGTAAAAATTGATTTGTACAAGTTTTTTTAAATGGGCCTGTAACGAAAATTTAAAAGATGTGTTTGGTCAACTCGTATAAATTACACACGCTCTGAAAATTTCATTGAGACTGGTTAATTGGTTTACGAGTTATAAACGATCAAGTGGTAAAAAGGCCGAGAATCTTAAAAAATTGCCATTTTTACCACTTTTGATCGTTTATAACTCGTAACGCAATTAAACAATTTCATTGAAATTTGCCAACATTTTGTTGTTGTTGAAAATAACAAAGTACAAGTTTCAATCAACGCAGCTGTAAGATAAAGTGTGGTGGAAGAGGATAAACTTCAGCGAGGATCTGCGACGCGATTGTAACCGGTTTGTTTAAACAAAGTTTTGCATCTGGTTGCAGCATGCACGAGGCATCTGGCTCGGCGAATAATAGGCCGATCGTTTCCCAGGCCCGGGGACTTTTCCCGTGACATTTGTTATTATTTCCCCGGCGTAATAACACGTCTGGGAAAATAAGATATCGCTTGAGACGCGGGGGTATCACTTGGAGCGCGCGGTGCCCGGGTGAAAGGTGTTATTAGAAATAATTTCCATCGGTTAGGCTCGCCACGCAACGCGTTTCGCAGTCGGACGCGTACGCCGAACAAATTGATTCTATCTCAAGCCCCGGCTGAATGCCATTAAAGTTCGCGGCTCCGTAATGGATGCGTAATTAACACTGTTCAAAATTGTTCCGTTTTCTCGGTTACGAAACGCCAAAGGAAACTCTCGCACGTTTAATTAGGTGCCTATATCGGGAGGGGGACAGTGCTTGCCTCCCGGGGTGTATCAATATTTGAGAAGAAAATAATGCGTCGACGCTCGTAAAAGTCGCTGGAGCAAAGAGCATTTCATCCGATAACTAGATTCCGCGAGGTGCTCAATTATTTTCCCCTTTTCGACTGCAGCGTCGGGCAAACACTCGTGAATAATCGATCGATATCATCGCGAGGCTTTGCGCGACTCCAAAGGCCGGAGAAATCGAGGGGAAAGACGACGAGCATCAGATCCCAACAGACACTCGCCCGAGCAGCGCAGAGATAGCATAATCACCGCCACTATCTCGCGAATTCAAAACAGATTTTTATGAATTTTTTCCAGGAAAACTGTTGATCCTTTCGGATTGAAGTTTTGCACGTGTATTTATGGATATTTTAGCTACACACACAATTTTTCTTCAAGTAAAAATAATAAAAATTGCAGTAGTTACATATTTTTTTATGGAGCAGGTTTTGAGGGGCCATCCTGATACTGAGTGCCATTCGTGACCGACCTTCACGAATTTTTCTTAGGGGTACTATGAAACTCTTTTGGATCAGGATTTTTCACACACCCTCAAGGGTACTTGGACTACCTCGGGAATTTTTTTCAAGCAAAAACAGTGAAAATTGCGGGAGTTACATATTTTTTTATGGAACAAGTTTTGCAGGGCCATCCTGGTACTGAGTGCCATTCGTGACTGACCTTCACGAATTTTTTTTAGGGGTACTATTAAACTTTCTGGATCATGATTTTGCACACACCCTCAAGGGTACTCAGACTACCTCGGGAATTTTTTTCAAGCAAAAAGAGTGAAAATTGCATGAGTTACATATTTTTTTATGGAGCAAGTTTTGCAGGGCCATCCTGGTACTGGCTTCCATTCGTAACTGACCTTCAGGAATTTTTCTTGGAGGTACTATTAAGCTGTCTGGATCAGGATTTTGCACACACCTTCAAAGGTACTCAGACTACATTGGCAATTTTGTTTCAAGTAATAACAGTGAAAATTGCGGGAGTTGCATATTTTTTTTATATAGTGTGTTTTGGGGGTGCGGGGTATTCCTTGACCATTGAAATGGACTAATTTATTCAGATGATTAAATGAACGATCATATCTTTAGTCGGTTTACAATTGAAAGGAAAATTGTAGCTCGTAAGTGTCCGGAAGTTGGAAACCGTTCGCATGAATAATTCTCATTCCCCCTCCCCCGGATCCGATAATCGAACCGGGATGCTTTTCATGCAAATGCTCCGCAGACTTGTCCAACTTGACGAGGGGGTGGGGGGCTGTGTTTCGGTGCACACGCAGATCGGGGACACATGCACCAGAGGGCCAAGGTGCACGTGCGGGCTGCACACTGCACACACTCTTGGCCAGAGGCGCAAAACGCTGAGTTGCAATATCGGAATTCCTAGTAGGTAAGTATCGACACGGGCCTTGATCCAGATTGCGCGTACAGGCACGGTTGTCACACACACATACATGCACGACTCTCTCTCTCTCTCTCTCTCTGTGTGTGTGTGTGTCTTGCTTTCACTGTGTATATCGGTGGAGAGCCCGCTTTTAAACGTCCATATTTTTCGAGAGCTTTCTCATTCCGGAGCTTCTTTAAGCCCTCGCTCTGGATGCTCTCGCGTTCTTCTGCGAACGATCCGCCGAATCCGCTTCCCGACGCCTACGCTCACTTGTTCCGTCGATAAACGCGTTTTCCCATTCGACGCCGCGGGAAAACGTTCGTTCGAAACTCCCCCGACGCAACCGCTTGATTTTCGAAATGCCGAAATCCTCCACGGTGAACAGAAATCGAAGGAATTGTAGCGTGAAAGCTGTTGCGAAAAAATTTAAAGCTTTTTCAATGGGCACAGACGAAGAATAGTTCCCCTAGAATGCGAAAATAAAAATTTTTTGCAGCGACTGCTTCACAAAAGTTGATACAATTTTTTTATACCAAATGATTTATTTATGACGCTTTTACCATCGCATTCCTGACATTTTGCCGATTAAAATGATACCCCACACGACCCTGTTCGATTCGTATTTACCCTTGTAATTCAGAAAAGAGTGGAACTTTGATTATGCGAACTATAGCAAAGTTTATGATTACGAACGCACTATAGCAAAGTTCTATCAAATCGTGGATTAAACAGGCAACGGTGCTTCAAAGTATGTCGTGTTTGGGCTCGTTTTAATCAGGAAAACGTCAGGAATATAAATGTCCAGTAAAGAAATTGTTAGGAATAAGTTTATATTTTTTCCCACGAAATACATTTTTTAAGCTCACGAGCGTGGTTTGTCGTAGAATACCATGTATATCGAAGCGACATTTTCGAACGGTAGGAAGCGTGTTTTTGAACGATAGGTTCGTATAGCAAACATCCCACGTAACGTATCCTCTCTACGAAGGTGGTGGGGGGAATTTTTGTTGCGTAAAAAATATACGGATACATTTCCGGCGTATTTGCCCGCGCAAATAACGCAGGCCGTGTCGTGTAACGTGTAGACAATACAGCGATTTATCGGGCCAGCCGATCCTCATATTTACACACACAATTGCAGATACGCCCGAGGCATGTGCAAGTTCGATAACGATTACTGCGGCGAATGCTAAATAACTGCAAATAAACATTTCTCGGGAGATTTGCGATGAAAGATTCGGCAAGAACCGTTTCCGATAATGTTTGACAAAGTTCGAGTTACGAGGATTGCACCTTACGCTGTATCAAGTGTTTTTGTGACTTTAATAATACTTGTAGTTTGATAATTTTTCTTACCTGACCATAACAGCTAGCCGCATGATCCTTGCATAGAACTATTCTGTAGACTCTCCCGAATGTAACCATATTTTTTAAAATGAGGTTATTAATATTTAAACAATTTAAAAAAATGTCTGAACAGTGACGATATTGAAGGGTTACATTAAAAGCACTGTCCAACGATAATGTAAGATTGATAATTTTTTCTGACCTAACCATAACAGCTAGGGGAATGATTCTTACGTAGAATTATTTTGCAGTCTCTCCCGAGTGTGACTATATTTTTTTCAATAAGATTCTTAATTTTTAAACATGTTTAAAAAATTTCTAATTAGTGACGATTTTGAAGGGTTACATTAACAGCACTGTCCAACGCTAATGTAAGTTTGACCATTTTTTTTTTACGTAACCATAACAGCTAGGACAATGATCTTTGCGTAGAACTATGCTGCAGACTCTCACGAATGTAATTATATTTTTTAAAATAAGATTCTTAACTTTCAAACAAGTTTAAAGAATGTTTAAACAGAGCAAGATAGCTTGACCGTACTAATTTTAATAATTTAAGTAAAATAAGAACATTAATTAACGGATTGTCATTGTGACGGGGACGACATTCTCTGCAGAGTCCTTCAGCTAGCAAATTATCTGAAGTTCCTCGCGAGAGGTAGTTGAGGAACTTCGCGAAGAATTTTCATATCAACGAAATTTTCCGTGGTAGAAAATTTTTCGAATTGATCGCATTTTCGCGGGCTGAATTCCCGTTGGTTTATTAGAGGAGGTAATGCCAGACGAAGGAGATAATAACGGCGACAATTCGAGGAGGTAGCCTACTGTGTAAACACGGGGAAAAATGGAAATTTAACCGCGATTACGTTGTTTGCGTTAGGCGCGTGGATATATGTGTCCTCGTTGTTCAAAGAGGCAACGTTAATTAAATTTATTTAAACCGGCCCAGCCGACGACTGCTCTCTCTCTCTCTCTCTCTCTCCCTCTTCCATTCCATTTGGTCAAATTTAAATTGCGCGAGCTAATCCGGGACAGGGATTATAGGGGACCGTAAAGGACGGACAAATGTTTGCCGGGGAATGTGTAAAACAGGGAGCCGGAGCTGCTATATTTCTCCTGTATATATAAATGGCGATAATTTATATTCCACTGGCCTCCATGCGTGTGTAATGTACGCTCCATGGCCCCGCAAACGCGGATAGCTGTTTTCATACACCGACCACGGTAAACACGGAAGCAGTTTATTTGAGATGGCGTCACGCTTCGAAATTTCGATTCATTCTTCCTACAATGTTCTCACTGATGCTCCAGATTCGAATCAATATTATAATTGCAACGATTTCGATTACACAGTACGCCAAACAACGGGGCAATCCAGTACTGCCTCACAGGACAATCCATCGTAGATTAAAACGTTTATAGAAATGTTGAAAAATTTTTCTCGTCAATGAATCTTCCACGGATTTGAAGACCGAAGTCTCCTCTTTCCAACGAGACCTCAAAAGTTGATCTACCATTTTTTTTCGCTGTTTTATGCTCGAAAAATTGAGACCGAGATTGTTCATCGGTGTACCTTATGTTATCATAAAGCTGGCGGCACACTTTCACTTCAAAAATCAATAACTGGATAGAAAAAAATGGTAGATCAATTTTTTCGGTCTCGTTGCAAAGAGGAAGCTTCTATCTTCAAATGCACGGTAGATTAAGTTTCGGAAAAAATTTTCTAATGTTTCTCGGCGAGGTCACAAAAACGCAATAGAACCACACGATCTAAGAAACAGCACGGACCCGAGGGTGTTTCCTAGCTAAAAAATAATCGTACAGCAACGAACTTGGACTCGTTTTACAGCTCGAAGACTCCATTTTCGCACACCGCCGTTCATGTTCCATTAAATACATTTTTCCACGATTGCGTCACAGTTTGAATCACGGACGAAAAAGTGATGAACTGCGAATGGATTGTCTGTTCGAATAAACGGGCGACTGTTAATTAGTAAAAATAGGATAATCGATGCGGCCCGTCTCTATCCCCGGAAATTTATTTGCTCGGTTTATCCCGTTTACGTTGCCGGCGCTGACCTTCGTATCGCACGGTATAAATCAGACCTAGTGAATCAATTTGCGGAACGATGCCTGTGCGTGGGCGGCCCCGGGATCACGCCCAGGATTTGCATTTCACTGGGCGAACGAGGAAAACGTTTGCACGTTGGCAAGGTATTTGTTCAGGATGCTTTCCGCTCGCCAAAGGCTGATCAAAGAGAATCAAATTGAAGTTTCTGTTGCTCGTAATGGAATTACGATCGTCGGATAAAAAGCGTTTCGATCGAATTAACTGGCGCCCGTGGTGATGAAGCTACTTCGCAATCAGTGATAGACTTCGTTGCTAGGAAATCGGGAACTATAACTGTTATAACTAGACTGCGGATTTTATGCATTTATGACAAAAATGAATAGGTGTAATTTAAAGTAGCAAAAATATTTAAAAAATTTGAACATACTATGTTATTATATATTATATATATATAATATATATTGAATATATAATAGATATTATATAATAGATATTATATATTATATTATTATTATTATTATTATTATATTCCCCTATATTATTTTCAACCTACTGAACATAATAAGGAAGAAAATAAATTTCCATTTCACTCGAGTTTGTTGATGAAGGTCCGCAGTCTAGTTATAACAAAAAAAAGTCATAGTCTAAAATCGTGTTGGTTACAGATTATAAATTATAAGTAACCGAAAATTTGTTCTCTCGTTGGTAAATGTTATCGTTGAGAGAAATTCATTTCGATCACTTATAACAGTTATTAATGAGAGAAATACATTTTGATCGCTCATAACAGTGATTGATGAAGAAAGTTATGAGCGATCGAAATAAATTTGTCCTATCGATAATTGCTTGGAGCAATCGAAACAGTTTGTATTCATCGATGACAGTTATCGAGGAGGATCGAATTTCTCGGACACTAATAACTGTTACTCGTCAGCGAAAAGTATAAATTCGATATTTATTAATCATTACGATCTTCGAATATTTTTCTTTATACTTTGTGTACATTATCTTAAATTTCAAGAACAATCAACTTCTTATTAATGATTTTTATCGTAGAAAATTTTGAGGTAAATTCTTAATGATATTTTTCGTGCGGCCACTGTTCCGAAGGTTCGACGTTAATTTTCAGTACGTTTAGATCCATGGATCTTCGGAGACAGTCGAGCGAAAATCTCCCCCGGGATCGCAAGATCCCGTCCGTCTCCTGGCGGGATTATGTTCGCCCGCATCTGGATAAGCACGTTAGCTCCGACTTCATCCTTCTGGTTTGATATTTTTATCTCGACGGCTAATGGTCTCCGCCGTTCGATCAACTGCCGCGGACAGCCGGAAATGTACACGAGTCGGCGGACCGATGCGCGACGATCAATCACTCGAAGACGCTCCCACCATCACGGGAAAATATTACTCGATTACAGGGACAAATATTTTATCTGTTTTTCATACGTCTTCGCGGCTGTTTGCTGAAAGGCGCCGCCCTGCGTCGAGCACTTTCGTCTCGTTCCCGAGATAGCCGTAATGGTTATCCTTTCTATGGTACTACATCTCCGCGTCTTGGTTTAAGGATGTTCTGGAGGTATATAAAAACGCAACAAAATTTTGGAAAATTTGACAAGATATAATCCTTACTAAATGAATGTAATTACCAAAGTTTGGGTTAGGATTCACTGCACCGTTTAACCCTTCGTGGGTGGGGTGGTCTCGCGTCCTTATTCGGGTGGGGCGGTGCACTCGGTGCGCCAGGCTGTTTTGGATCAGTTTTAGTCAGTTTTGACTTTATATCATCAGGTATTCAGACAAATCCATGTAGGTGCATTACTAAATATAATTCAGACATTATCGAAAGAACGGTTTTATTGAAAATGAGCACAAAATAACTCTCGATCTTCTCGTTAAAATTCGATCGTTGGCGCACTCAGTGCACCAGCCCCACCCTCGAAGGGTTAAGAATTATAGGAACTTAAAGTTTGCACATTTTAACACGTCTTCTTATGGAGAATTCATCAAATTCCACTTAAAATCCTATTTAAACCTTGAAAAAACGCAACTAGAAACTCCAGTTTTTTTTGTATATGTAGTAAAAATTATGTAATTAATTATGTTCAAAATTTATAAGGATTCACTAAACAGTTACAGAGCAAAAAAATTATAAACTGTTAGAAAACGTCAAATTTATCGTGTTGTCTCTCACTAGCATGGAAACGCGACAAGTGTAGACCACTGAATATAGCTACAGAGGGTACAATATTCGCAAAAGTTTAATGCAAAATATACTCGTGAACGGCTTTCATTGCCATGTATTGATGGACTTCAAATTTCTTGTACTCTTGTCTCCCATTGTACCTGCAGAACATCCTTAAAACATTTACTTTGATCGCCCCTTCTTAGTACTTTAACGTCTGCAAAAATTTTACAAAATTTTTCTCGCGAATGAATCCACCGCGGATTTACAGGCCGAAGCATCCTCTTCCCAACGAGACCTTGAAAATTGATCTGCGATTTTTTTTCGCTGCTTTATGCTACGAAAATGGGGGACCAGTTTGGTCATCGGTGTATCTTGCGTTGTCGTACATCTTCCATTCAAAAATCGATAGGTGGGCCAAAAAAAATCGCATATCACTTTTCGAGGACTCGTTACAAAGCGGAAGATCCATTCTTCGAATTCGTGGTGGATCCGTTCACGAGAAACATTTTTTATGGTTTTTACAGACCGTTGAATTTGTATAATTTTCGAGTAAAATCGTGTCTTCAGTTTCTCATCTGCAATAAGGCACAAGAAAATCTCAGCTGAGAATTAATTATGCACTGAGAAGTTAGGGTCTCCAAGCTTCAAAATGAAACAATGTTTATCGTTGTACTATTTTTTTTAGCGAAATTATCATATATTCAAGATATGGACAATTTTTAGAAATCTGTGAAACAATTATTGTGGAAGCTTCAGAAAGCTCGTGTTCATTTTGAAATGACATTAATTCGAACCTGAATTGAAAGCTCGAGTTCACGTCTGAAACGCAATACTTCTGCAGTTCCATCAGCATCCTAGAATCTTCCGGAATGGCTCAGGTACAGTCTAAGAATCTAATTGTCCCGAGGTAAGTTCATTGTCCTCGTAATTGACGTTCTCGAGGCGCCATTACTGTAACTCTCGTCGCGTGTCAAGAGTGAATCTGTGTTTCTCCGCGAAAGAAAGTCTCGATGGGAGAGAGGCCTAGCCCGAGAGCCTCATGAAAGAGACGTCACCGTCGATTTTCCGTGGAATTTGCAATTCCAACTGACTTGATTCGCCGCCGGACCACGGAAATTGAAAAACTTTGCCCGTGGGAAAAACGATTCGGTGTTGAACTTTCAATCGGAAGGCTCGAGCAACCCCGAGGACAGGAAACCCGCACACGGTTCGACTGCTTCGGAAGATAAGTCTATATTAGTCAAGAAACTCGTTAGCGATGGGAAACGTTCAACGGGGTTCCGACAGATCTGGAAACGGCCGCCATTGTGCAGATAGTCTGTCGGAATTAATGCGAGAAAATTTCGAAAATTCCTCGGTGTGTTGGCAAATGTTGAACAATGTGTTGATACATGTTGACAACTGCGTTGACTGCCTGTGCAATTTTATTTGCACATCAGCCCTTACACCGGCATCCACCTAAATTTCTAATCTAAATTCTGGATTAGATTTGACGCGGAACTAATTTGGTAGAGTTCCGTGACGTATGATAATCCGGTACTCGAAATCTGTCCACGAAACGGAATCCGAAAATTGTACAGGACAGACTCGGACAAATGGTCGAACTAGTTGAACTAGAAAATCCGTAAACATTTAACAAAAAACATGAGATGATTGCGTAATTTCTATTCTAATTGTAGGAAAGAATGGTGACTATAATTGTGTCAAAATTCCATCAACATCTGGAAAGAGGAGATTCCTGAGATGATTTGAAGCAACAGTTTCCTTTGCAGGAATGGCGTCCGCGGCTTCGTTAAGGAGTTATTAACGAAAAACACGGACCAATCAGAGCGCGACCTAGACGCGTGTTGGCACAGTCGTGTTTTTCGTCAATAACTCCTTAACGAAGCCGCGGACGTCATTTCCGCAAAGGAAAATGTCGCTTCAAATCATCTCAGGAAGCTCCCTGTATACTCGATTAATGAAGCTGTATCCTTGAAAATTTAACAATCGAATTTTATTTTCGAATCGGGCACGAACTTGAAAAGTAAAAATTATTTAACATCCGAGGAGGTATATGTGTCAGACAACAAAATAATTGTGTTATTGTTTCCGCAAGGCAGTGGAGAGATCAATGGAAAAAAAATGCATATTGCGATCAGGGGAGAAAAGGAAATATTTACCACTTGGCTCGCATAAACACTTCGTCGAGCGACACAGTCTAGTAATATCGTACCTATCGGCGAGGTATAGGAGAACGGATCGATAATCCGCTCTCTGAAATCGTTCTGCGACGAAATATCGTGTTTCATTGGAAGCGAATAATGCGAACAATGGGCTCGAAAAGAACGGAAGCTGGGATTGCATCGAAGGGGCAGGGTTAGCAGGCTGATATCGTCGGGCGGGGTGTGGAACAAGTAGTCATTTCGGCGATGAGATCAGCCTGTCGAACCCTGCGCCGTGTTTTATTTGTTCGATCGGTCGAGTGGATCCTGCGAGGGAACCCTTTTTATTTCCGTTCCACCCGATATATCGATCATAGCCTGGAATCCTGCATACTAAATTCCGGGAGGGGTTGGTCGCACGACCGCGAAACACCTGCGTCCCTGCCGCCATTAAACACAATTACTCATTATTCGGTACTAAATCCATTTCGAAATCGAGTTCATAAATTAGCTAATAAATCACGCCATTTTATTTCGAACCCACTTAAAAATTCACTTATGGTGATCAGAGGGATAGAGGTGGTAGAGGGCACAGATTCCCAAAGAGGCTTCCCGAGGGCTGCAAGAAGGTATCAATCGTTTCTCCCTAACTGGAGCCGTCGCGGTCATATGAAGGGCACTGACATTTTCATAAATATTTGGTTGGAACGAAAGTTCGTAGCTTTTTTGGATTAAAACTCGAACATAAAATTGGTACATTTATACATAGATTTGTTCAGTAACACATGGTCCATTTTCTTCTATTATTTTTGCCATTTTTTAGGTGACTTATCGCTAGACAGCGGATCTCGGGTAAACTTTACTTTACCGGATTCAAAATTTCGGTATGGAATCCAGTAGATTTGTACTACAATACATACTACAATAATTTATACTACTTTAATTTTGTATACTACAATAATTTGTATACAAAATAAAATTTTTATACATCAATTGCAATCCATAGAGGCTAAGCAAAAATTTATTTTGCTGATTAATAATTTTGCTGTGATCAAAATAGTATATCGACATTGTTAAACTCTTTTAATCTTTTTATTGTTTGGAATTACAGCTCTACTCATTTTTGTCAGAAATGCATAAAATCCGCTGTCTACTCATCACGTTATTCGATAAACCTATGAATAAATATCTGAATTTTATCATTGAATTTTCATTTAAAAACGAAACAACCTACTATTTTGTTAACTGTTAATTTTTCGACCATGTGCTCCCAGTACTTTTCTCACGTGGAATAGCGAGCAGAATCGGCATGTATCCAAAAAATTTAGGTTTCCATTGAACAATGTCAACAACCTTCATACGACCTTCGAGACTTTCGACTGCTGTATTCTTAAGAAGAATCCCATTGGAGCTTCCCACTGGTGTCGATGCAGCATCCAGGGCAGCAAGGATCCCGCAAGCGGAGGAGGATACGCTTCCGGTTTTCTGGACCAACGACGCACAACTATCCTTCGATATCGCAGTTCGAGCGAACCGCTTATCGCTCGGCAACGTTTCGCCGAATAGATTCGACTTCTCTAATCTCGCATAATGCGGACGAGCCGGGGATGATGCTCGACGAACTTCTCGCAACAACAACAACAACAACAACAACCACGGGAGAATCGTCCCGAAGCAATGTACCGGCGAGATAAAGCTCGGAGCGTTGACAGTTTTGCGATCCGGGAAGAAATTCGCCGCGAACATCCCGTTAATTCGCGAAATTAGGTTAATCGCGCGAGCCCGGCAAAACCTCGCCGCTTACGTGTGGAGATGGCTCCGACTCGTCGAGAGAAGAGAATAGACGTCCTTCCTTTGTGCCGTTAAGTGGAGGGGGTGGGGTAAGACCTGCCGTCGTCGGCGCATCGCTCGAACTTTCAAAGGGATTTTCCGGCGATGTCCCGACGCATGCGGGAATTGATTTATCGGCGCGGTTCTTGCCGAACCAGTCTGATAGATGATTCGATACTTCCGGCGCGTCTCGAGATGCAGAATTTCCCTCGTGATCCAAGGCCGTTCTGGAATCGGTTCGGTTCAAGAACTATATAGGATCGGGGATTTTCTGCACACGATTTTCCGAAGTGGAATCCCTCTACCAGCTTCAGTCATATATTTCTCGGTAATTAGTATTTAGAAGTTTTCCCTTCTTACCGATTTTGATGACCTCGAAAGATGTTGCCAAGGTATTCCCGAGAAAATAGGGATTCTCGAGTTTATCGGGATTCCCGAAAATTTCGAGAACCCAGTAATCATTTACATTCGGTTTAATGAATACATTCATAGTTTCGGATTTTTTATTCTAGATGTTTTCGAAATTGAAAGAATGTTGTCCATCGCGAATTCTTTTCAAGAGTGTCTTACGTCATATTCTCGAAATTTTCGGGAACCTCGAAATTCGTCGAGTCGTCCCGACCATCGGGTTCCCGATATTTCGGGTTCTCGCACACCCATACTAACCAACTACCACCTAGCATACCAGCAACCAATGCGGCGGCGCCGTTACCTGTCAAAAACACTGAAAAATGCACAACTTTAAGCAAGCATAACTCCTGAACCATTGATCCTACAGGATCAAAACTTCGATCTGCAGCCGCCCGGGTACAAATCTACTGGATTACATACCAAATACAACATAATTTATATACTTGGTTCCAAAGAAGAAGGTACTTACTAGCCGACGAATTTAAGACTCTACTGCGCATATGACTCTAACGGAACTCGTTCATGGCTAATCCCCCTACTCGTACTCCGCCGACCACGCGATCATTGGCTAACGCCATGAATTTCATGGCTGACGCGCAACAACATGCGCACAACAAGTACATTAATATTTGGACGCAAGCATAGGAGAAAGGCACAAATTATTAGTCCGGTAAAGTAAAGAGCAGCCCCGATTTTTCCTCGTCTCGACTATTGCTATAGTTATTGTAATTTTTCTGGGCGAGAGACACCGGTTGAGGGAGAACAGTTGCCCCTTCTCTGCCGAACCAGTCACGTGACCATACTCTGGGGGAGTAGTTAGAGTGGGGGAATAGCGAGTAGAAGGGGAACCGTAGAGAGGGCAATTTTGAAGATGGCGCCGCGAAACTGATCCGAAATTGCAGCTGAGACGCCGTAGAATTGCACAGAATTTTCAAGAAACCATTGCATCCACGGAAACGTCACAGGTTAAGCTGAAATGTCGGGACACGGAGACTTTCAAGAACAGTCATCGTCTTCTTGACTGCGTCAAGACCAGCTCGCGCGAACGCGAAGTCTCTTGACACGACTGCATTGAGTTCGTCGTGTTTCGGGGAAACGTTCGCCGGAAACGCAAAATACGATGCAACGACGACGGAAGCGTCACACAGCTCAATACACAGAGACGCTGTTATGTCGTTTCAACTGTCACTACAGCTCCTCGTTATCGTACCGCTGTGGATTAGGTCGATCAACCCGAAATAGAACTTCGTTAGCCAGCCATTAATTTATGCTTGCCGGTGACGTTTCGGGTGGCGTTGTCGCGACGTCTTCGGGACTAACTTCTTCAAGATAAATTGAAGGCAGAGCGGTGTACTTGAAGAGGTTCTCTTGGTCTACGTGACAGTGTGTATTTTTGATTGTTGCATTGTTTCGATTTTTTACTGCGTTTTAAATTAAATTTTGCAATTTTACTATATCGTTGAACTGTCTTTCCGTAGGATATTTATTATTCGCTCGGTGAATGATATATCGCATTGTTGTAATTTACGTCATTTTTCATCACATTGTTCGACGAATTTTCATTGAATCCTGATACGCCACTCTGTTCTATAGAATGTTTATTGTTCGCTTTCGATGTACGTATCGTGATCCGCGAATGCTGCATTATTTCATTTCATTCCATTAGCACTTAGGCGTGTTTGTCGACCAACTTATAATTTCATTACGAATCATGGTTGAATGGTGCTTTGTTTTCGTTCATTTAATTTCTGTATTGTTCGACGAATTTTTATTTGTTTCTGGGAAATCAGGAGTGTGGAATCGTAATCGAATGGTGGATTGTTCGAATCCACCCTTAATTATACTACAATTGTCGATCGAGATCCAGAGAACTGTTACAATGGAAGGCGAAAAAACCACAACAAACAAAAGTTTTTGTGCGTCGGTGACGGAAACATTTGGCCTTGAGAATATGAAAATCCTTAAGCAATGGACTCGCACAAAGTCAACTATTATAAAGATAAGTAACCGAAAATTATTTCTATTGAAATGTGGATCTAATAATGTTATTCCGGGTTTTATAAGAAATAAACCAATTGATCGAACCAGTGCGCCAATAACATTAATTGTAGTTTCAACAATTGTCGATCGAGATCCAGAGAACTGTCACCCTTAATTATGTTGTTCGCTCACGTCACGTTCAAACAAAGTCAAAATAGAAACGTTCGCTTTGAATGTAGATTATTTAATATATTCCCATAGTCAGCGGACAGTAGAGCGTAGATTCTGTTTTAATCAAGCTGACCATAAAACCGTGAATTTCGCCACAGATTCCCATTTAGATTGCAGATTTTATGCATTTATGGCAGAGAGGATCGGCATAATAACCGGAACTAACGTAACGTGGTGTTTTTGTCTAGGCTCTCGTGAAACCGAGGCATTGAAATACAACAAATATAGAAATTAGCGACTATGGAAATGAACATGAAAATCGAAAGTTTTTCATTTACTTTTTCCACGAAGTCGCTGCGTGAAATCACTGATCAATAACGTGTCGAGTATCGCGAAGCTCTCTCTCTCTCTCTCTCTCTCTCTTTCTCTCTTCATTCATTAAGGCGGAACCTTTTCGCAAAAATAAGAATTCAATCGGATCGAAAATATTGTGCCCCGTAGCTTTTCTTCCTAGTTTTCCCAATCGAAATTCTACGATTCCGAACTGCAAATTAGTCGGGCATGGAGGCCGATACCTCATCGAAGTTTCAGCCGATACTTTTTAATTGGAAACTCCGTCACGATTTAAATCGGCGACTGGCAGGCATTGCTGACCGAGAGGTGGATGTAATGAAAGGAGGAGACGGATGGACCTCCTTACGACGAATTACCATCAGATTAATTGACGTTTAATTGCCAGTCTTCCAAGCAGTTCGACGGAGCACCTCCTGGAACCTGCTGTACTTGCAAACTCGGAGAAAAGAAAATTTATTAAGCAATTCTATAGAAAAGAAACTGTTGCAACTACCATTCCTCGTATGATCAAAATCTAACACCTCTTTGGAGCCATTGACTTCATTATTTTAACATTAATATTAATATTTTGATATAATTAACATATATAATATATATATATATTTATATTATATATATATAATATTATGTATATATTTATTTAATTTATAATAATATTTATATATTTATTTAATTTATAATAATATTTATATATTTATATATATATATAATATGTAATATATTTAATATAATTTTAATTTAATATAATATTAATATTTTTATTTTTATTTTAACAAGTTTTATTTTTAAATTGTATAAAATTTTCATTGTCACTGTAAACGTTTTAATGTTTACATTCCCAGCAACAGGTATTCTGGTCAGCGAAATTTTGCGCAGATTATTTTTCATCAAAATATCCGGCGAAGAGCGGCGTCGTCGATAAAAATGTTGTCCGACAGTGTCAGTGCAAATTTGCATTGTGCATAAATATTTATCGCCAGCCCGGTGTGTCAATAAATATATGCTCGCTCCAGTTATCCACTTGCCACCTCGCGCACGCTTGTGACTTATTATGAGTGATCATAACGATAACGAATTTACGGGCCGGCTGTTAATGGAGTTCCATAAATTACTGTCCCTTCGTAATCCGAAAGTTACATCAACAGTCTTGTTTAAACTGATTAACATTATATTATAACACCGTGTGCCTGGTGACATGGAGTCGCACGGGGAGACTGGCAATTGACGTATTTGATTCCCGGAAATTAGTGAATTACACCCAGAATTGGGCATAAATATTATATAAAAATTTATGCCTTTCTTTTAGTAATCCAGTAGATTTGTACCCGGGCCGGCTGCAGATCGAAGTTTCGATCCTGTAGGATCAATGGGTCAGGAGTTATGCTTGCTTAAAGTTGTGCATTTTTCAGTGTTTTCGACAGGTAAGGGCGCCGCCATACTGGTTTGTAGCGACGATCACGCGCCGCTTACCGAGCACAACCGCTAGATGGCAGCTCTCGCGATCGTCATTGCAAACCAATATGGTGGCGTCCTTACCTGACAAAAACACTGCAGATTGCACAACTTTAAGCGACCATAACTCCTGAACCATTGATGCTACAGGATCGAAACTTCTGCTACAAATTCTACTACACGTTCTGTAGTGATATTTCTCTATGTTAACGATATTACCACAGACGAGATATAGGAATCGACCTGACACCTTATTGGACTTGGTGTCCACAGGAATCTGTAGTACCGACACCTTAAAATGCCAGTGATAGCAATAATTTTCTTTAAATTATATCCATAATTTGCTATTAAACCGGCTAGATATATTATGCCCCTCGAAATAATAATAATACATCTTTTCAATTCTATAGAGGTGTTGCCCTTGAATAGTAATGGGCCTCAATGGGAGTCACTCTGGGGCGCTAGCGCACCAATACCGACGGACACCAAAATACATTGAATGTCAGGTCTATTCCTATATCTCGTCTGTGGATGTAATATATTCTTCTAAAATAAAATGACGTGATATTTCTTTGAAATATTCATTTTGAAATCTAATTTGTTATATAAATAGATATTGGTTGTTAAGAAACCAAAAACAAAACAAAATAATTTTGAACAAATTAATCAACACAATTGATATAAACAGAAATTTACATTATCTACATCCGCCACATTACGTCATTTTATTTTAGAAGAATATATTACATCCACTACATTTTTGATGACCCCGACGTGATATTTCTTTGAAATATTTATTTTGAAATCTAATTTGTTATATAAAATAGATATTGGTCGTTAAGAAACCAAAAACAAAACAAAATAATTTTTAACAAATTAATCAATACAATTGATATAAACAGAAATTTACATTATCTACATCCGCCACAACTGTGTGCCCGCGCTGCCATCTAGCGGTTCTGCTCGGTAAGTGGGTCGCTTACCTGTCAAAAACACTGCAGATTGCTCAACTTTAAGCAAGCATAACTCCTGACCCATTGATCCTACAGGATCGAAACTTTGATCTGCAGCCGCACCGGGTACAAATCTACTGGCTTACATACCAAATACATCATAATTTATAGGGGAACGGCACAAATTTTAAATCCGGTGAAGTTTACTCAAAATTTTCGCCCAACTCTGATTATACCTACTCGTTCTCGTCAGTAGTTCCGAAACTCGACGGTTTCTTTTATTACAAAAAAATTCTCGAGTCAAGAGAGCCGATTCTTACGTAATAGGTGGATAATTGAACGGGCTCATTACGAGATGAAACTTCGGCAACGCCGCCTAATCCGACAAAGTAATTCACGCTCGAACTTCGACTCATCCTGCGCGGCGATTAACCTGTTTCCCGAGGAGATTTCGTCGTTTTTCAAAGCCGATGGATTTTCGTCCCACTTTCCTCTTCGTCGGAAAGAAAACCGTTCGACTTCGACGTTGGGAAACGTCGTTGGCAGCTGTGACAGATGGCGGATTCTTCAATAAAAAATTTCTTTTCTTTTAAAACGCTCGGCGCCGAAAAACTCGCGCGAAACGCATTGGGGAGCGTTTCATAATATTTCCTCTCCCCCTCCCTCTCGCTCTGGTTCCTCTTGTTGGTAAGTTGTTGAGAAATGACCGCAAAACCTGACATCAGTTCTACGCCCGACGCCGACGACGACGCCAACAGAAACGGCGACAGTATAGTTCTTCCCGCGGCGGGTATAGTTCTTCCCCGTCTTCGCCGCGAGGGAAAACGGAAAAGCCGAGGCGTGGCGTTGAATATTTGATTCCGGGGTCCCCGCAGGATTCACGGTTCAGAGAATAATAAAGCGCTACAGCGCGGGGTAATAGTATTTTATATGGTCTCGGAAGAGAACGCCTGGAAATCGCTGGCTAATGAAATTCTTCCGGCAAAAATAAGACCGACTCAGACACGATAATTAGGGTAATACCTCCGCGCATCTATCACTAATACAGTCTACTAACACTGCCCTTTCATTTCCTGTCGCTAACTTCAAGAATACCGACGAAACAACCCGTCGACTCCAACATATCGTTGAGACACTATCGCTTTTTATGCCATAACTTTTTTCATTATAATTATTTCTCGATGCGACTTTCACCGGCGTATCGCTGACTCTTTTCCGGATAAAATGATACCCAACACGATGCAGTTCGGACCCTATTCGCGCGATTAATCCACGATAAAGTAGACCCTCTACTATCCGAACGCGCATACGATGAATTTAAGGGAGTATTTCGGGTGCGAATTTTCCACAAGAATCAATTTTCTTCGTAGTTTCTTCAAGATTTAAGTGGTCCTGTAGTTTAACTTCCGCAGAATTGTTCCGCCTCGAAAAACTGTCTTGAACGACCGCTTAGAAGATCGCCAGCTGCCTAATTAGGAAGCCCTCGGACGCGTACGTGAACGCGGCGTTCTCGAGAAGACGAGGATGTTCGCCGCCTTCGTTAACCGCCTCTCCCGACACGCCCGATGTGAGATTTTACCCGGTTCGCCGGAAACGAAAAGAAAATGTGCGAATTAGGGACGGCGAGTACAGCAACGCCTCGCTATATGTCTCAAATTCTAGGCCAAAGTGCCACTCCATTTCAAGCATTTCAGATAATACGGCAGCCAAGCTACGGTTCTACATTGAAGCTTCACCAATCTTTATAATTGATTAGTGATTATGCTGTATACAGGGTGTCCTGTTTAAGTGAGAACAGCAGCATAACGTGAAGTGCCCTAAGTCTGGACAGTCCAAAAGTGATACCTAAATCTGGACAATTGAATTTTCATAGTAAAATCAGTAATTAAGAGATGAAATAATTATATTATATATTCTGAGGCCTTAGCTACAAATAGGTGTGAATATTATTGCATTATGACATCAATTGAAATTTAAAAATAAATTCAAAGTTCATCTGAAAACAGTATACAAAATAGTCTATTTACATGCGAATCGTGTGCATTTATTGTTCGAACTTTTGTTAGAAAAAAAGATATAATTTAAGCCCACAGACAAAAAATAATTATCACGCATAATAATATTGATATTTTAAAATAAATTGGCAATCAAACTTAACGTAAATAATAATTATTAATCCAAATATTAGATAAGAGTGAATATGCTCACAGCGCACAGTTTCGATCAGATGAAAAGACAAAGCAAATTTGCAAAATTTAACCTCTACGTTTCGATCCGGGTTTGGATCATTCTCAAGAGTATGCGTCTGAAAATATATATGGAATTAATATCTTTGTTATTTAACACGGAAAAGAACACTGTTGATAAAACAACCCTTAAGACTTTGAATTAATGGAACTATATTCCATGCTGGTCTAAATTGAACTGATCTATTGACCGTTATGAAGAGCAACCACAACAAATATTGGAACGACGCATTTGACATTCAGTCAATCATATACAATGATCGACAAGCTGTTGAATCGATACTTGGCGGT
>CM052284.1:3984525-3998209 GCA_028455765.1 Lasioglossum oenotherae | reverse complement strand
ATGATAGACAATTCAAATACATCACGATTTGCTCCTAAATTTCATACTATTGAAAAGAATACATTGATATTCATCGAAGTAAAAACATTACAATAACACGCGTGTTATTGAAGTAACTACTTTTATTTCTCAGTGTAATCTCCCCACTACCACACTCCACAGGAGTTTGGTGGGCAGGACGTAGGAGGGACGTGGGGGAGCAGTTGTCTGACCCCTATTCCAAGCAAAGCACAAATATTATTTCAAAATTAACTTTTTAATCGGTATGAAATTGAATTAAAAAGATACGGAATTAAAAAGATACAATCGCACATTTAGAAAATTGCTCGGAAATTTGCACTTCGCTGGAATGTAACAAACGATACACCATGTGGCCCGCAAAGCCACTGAATAACTGTTCTCGGAAATAACGCTATTTTTCCGTGATTTTTTCCTGGTTTTAAATTAATTACTAATTATCGTACCCCGTTAATTGGAAAGGTCGGTGCCGCGGAATGGCGCGCACAATAATTATTGTTACTCTCTCAATGGTGTCGGGGGAAGAGGGCAGGGGTTACAATTATTTATCGGACAGCAAACGTGCGAATTTGGCTGTGATTTTCTTCAATGATGAAATCGACAAGCGCGAACACGGCGAAGTGTCCATAGCGTGCACCGCCTCATTTGCAGGTTATTAATGTGTTTTGTTCGCGGCACACTCATCAGGGCTACGAGCGCGGCGCTGGAAAATTCAGATAATTATTTACACGAGGACTCACCGGTTCGTTCCAGACCGGCGCCAGACGGAGATGAATATTTCGTTATAATTTTCGATCCCTACGACTCGTAAATCGTCCTGCAATTTTCCGGCACTGCAAAAACACAATGCGAACCATTAAAACACTTGCCAAACAGTGGAACTTGAAACAGTCGCTTTCGTGAACCGCCTTTTACAATCTGTCGTTATTTACTGTCCAGTAAACGGCGGATAAATATTACAAATGATGAAAGAAGAAAAATGAAGTATATTTGACAGAAATATTTGACGAAACTAAAGTTGATAAATTTCAAACCAAAAATCCCGCAAAAATGACATATTTGACGAAATATAAATTGAGAGATTTAACCAGATTTAGCCAGAACCAAAAATCCCGCAAAAATGATATATTCGACGAAATAAAAGTTGATAAATCTGCACAGCAGAAATCCCGCAAAAATGCCACATTTGACGAAACAAAAATTGATAAATTCCTGAACCAGTGATCCTGCTCAAGTGACACATTTGACGAAATAAAAATTGAAAAATGAAATTGTAGGCTACAGTAACAATTACGTCAGTGGTACACAGGTGACATAGAAGGGTCAGCAAGGTGTGACCAAGTTCGAGTAGGATGAGACGAAGGTACAGTAAATCCTCTATAGTCGCAAAAATGCCGTACACGATAAACGCAAAAAGATATCCCCTCTATTGTATTATAGTAATACATGTAATACAAGTATAAAAATTTTTTTATTATTATATATTTTTTAATGAAACTTCCGCCGATATATTTGTGGCATTTTTCTGATTAAAATAAGACTAAACACGATATAATTCCAACTGTATTTAGTGGTTTAATTGACGATGAACGTTTCGGGCGCAAGGAAGGACAGCGTATGGGAAAGAAATAGACGTGAAGAGTCTCTCTTTACCCGCGCTGTCCAAAAATAATAGTATCCGTCTACGAACTTTACAAACGAACCTCCCCGAGGCTTTCGCGATTATAGAGGATTTACTGAACCGTGATAAAAGACTCGTTCAGCAGGTGATGAACTGATTCGGGCTGACTTCACCATCGTCGAAACGTTTGTCCGCCAATATTAGAGCCGGAAACATCATTCCGGCAGCGACCCATTGTAAGGCACATAATTTAATTCGACCAGTTCGCGGATATCCTACGGCACATCTCTCGGCGAGAGATTAAATCGAAAGCTGGAAGGATCTCCGCGGGAATTGTTGGCAAATAATTCCTCTCGCTCGGTTGTATACGGAGAACCGACGCGCCCTACGGATTATCGTAAAGTTTAATCAAACTGATTGTAAATCCTGGCCGAGCTATGAACCGACCCGTTGAAAATCGACCCTATGAAAATTCATTTTCGGTGTGCCGCCTTTCCTGGCCAGATACGCGCGGTCCATACCAGGGCGCGCCGCTAAATTGTTAATTAAATCGACCTGCTCGAGTTTTATCGTTCCGGGGTCCTCCCCCCTTATACGAGGCTCGAATTACTTTCGGCCCTCGTGCTCATCCCCTACGATTTGCATTTAATTTCTTGTCGAGTGCGAAATTTACAGCCCACCACCCCTCGCCCCCTCTCCCACTCCTCGGAACGTTCAGCTTTGTTATTGTGTTTTGCGGAATTGATTCAATTACGATGATATCTGGACCGATCGCCAGGCGAACTAATGGCAATGTTCTGAATTAACATTAAAACTACCGTCCGTCAAAAATGATTGATGTGTATAGTATTATATAAAAACAACAAGATTAAATTTATTTATATATTTTGTGCGATTTTTACTATAATATATACTGGAGCCAAAAATGATAATAAATTCCCATGAAAACACCTTTACAATTTTAATAGTTTTCAGATAAAACATCTAAAATGGGTCATTTGACTGAATAAGATTTCCTCAGATCAAATATTTATTCGGTGGTGACGAATAAATTGTAGGAGACGAGTTTGAATCGCCAGGCGAGGGTAATCGACTCGAATAGCGGGGAAAACGTTACCCCCCCCCCCTCCTCAGCCGGCGTGAAGGGGAAGATGGAGTGGGGACACCAACGAACATAACCTCCAGCCTCAGTGCTGCCAACTTTCCCTCCTCGCACTGCCTATGCGCGAATAAAAAATTCGACCCCCCTAATTCTTTTTAAATAAGTTTGAAGAGGACACTCGGCATACAGTGATAACCGGGACTACACAAATGGACCCTCGCGGGCCGGAAAGCAGTGCTAATAATGCTGATTACGGTGGAGTACGTTCACCCTTCTGCCTGGTAAGAAGAAAACCCCGTCATGCGTGCAGAGCCTGGTAAAAGGGCGAGTCCAGAAGGTCTGAATATTTCAAACGTTACAAAGGGGGCGGTCAAAGAAAGCGCGGGTTCTTACAATTTGGCGGAGTTCCATTTCTGAGTGTCGACTAGATGAAAGGACGGGGCGAAAGGTCGTCGAGAAAGAGGCCCGCCCGAGTATAGAAAGGAAGCCGAAAACAGGAGGATGTTCGTCCATCGAGGCTGAAAGCTCGGTTACAATTAATTATCAGCGGGCTTAAGCGGTTCACGGATGTAGTGATTATTCGGTTCATTAGCCCGGCTCGATAGAAAAATGGCAGACCGTAATGAAATGACAGGCCAACCGGCTGGAAACTGTGAAAACTTCTCGCAACCCCCCGATAGAAATTCACGGGACACGGCGGAAAGTTTCCCAAGACACCTCTGTGGGAGAAAGTTGTGTACTCGGTCTCGCGAAACTTCCGACCATTCCCATTCGAAGCACGCGGAATTAACCGGCACGAATTTTTCCGGGTCGATCGTGGAGCTAAGAGAATCACCAGGCTTTCAATAAACATTAAATAAAAAATTAAATAAATTGTGATGTATTTGGTATGTAATCCAGTAGATTTGTACCCGGGGTGGCTGCAGATCGAAGTTTCGATCCTTTAGGATCAATGGTTCAGGAGTTATGCTTGCTTAAAGTTGAGTAAACTACAGTGTTTTTGAGAGGTAAGGGTAATGCTTATCCTGCAGCCCTCTCCCCAGACCTAATCAACCAACTACCACCTAGGGGTTCTGCTCGGTAAGTGGCACGCGACACTACAAACCAATATGGCGGCAGCCTTACCTGTTAAAAACACTGAAATATGCACAACTTTAAATAAGGATAACTCCTGAACCATTGATCCTACAGGATCGAAATTTCAATCACTCGCGCCGGGTACAAATCTACTGGATTACAGACCAAATACACACACATCATAATTTATAGGAGGATGGTACAAATATTGAATAAAGTAAAGTAAGGAGCAGCCAAAAAATTCAAAGGCAATTCTATTTCCATAGAAAAATTGCAATGGAGTCACCTAGTATGGCACTAGATTCTCACCAAATTTCAAGTCGATAGCTGCTGTAGATTCTGAGAAAATAATTCTGATTGTTAAGTTGTTCTTGATGAAGCTCAAGACGTAGGTAGGGATCAGACGGTTCGTTATAGAATATTATTAACTCTAAGAAGGTAGAAGAGACTACAATCGTATTAAGATAAAGTCTGCAATATACTTCGCGAAGGCTGTGTCGTGCAATAAACCGGAGTAACTCGATCAGAAGTTGTGAGAAAGTCACAGTGGATGATGCATCGTCACGAAAAGCCGGTAATTAACGAGAATCGGGGTCGAACAATGATTGACCGTGGAGTTGCACTCCGCGGAGGAGTCTTCGAGAATAGATAACACAAATCGGATCACGGAAATCCTTGCGCTGCAGACACTGGTCTCGAGTTAACGCTACGATTCCGCCGGAAATTATTGCAAATCGATAGCCATAAACGTCCCTCGCCTACACAATAACTCGCGGCCAAGAAAAGTTTGTTAGACCATCATATCATTCCTTAATGTCGAGAGATTTTTCTTAATTGCATTTTCTTAATCATTTTAACAAGTAAACTTTACTTTATCGGATTATAAATTTGTGCCTTCCTCCTATAAATTATGATGTATTTGGTATGTAATCCCTTTGTACCCGGGCCGGCTGCGAATCGAAATTTTGATCCTTTAGGACCAATGGTTCAGGAGTTATGCTTGCTTAAAGTTGAGCAATCTGCAGTGTTTTTGAGAGGCAAGGGCGCCGCCATATTGGTTTGTAATGACGACCGCGTTCTTCGCCGCCCCTCCCCCATGACCTAATCACCAAACAACTCAGTAAACGGCGAGCGACGGTCACTACGAACCAATATGGCGGCGCCCTTACCTGTCAAAAACACTGCAGACTGCTCAACTTTAATCAAAATTTTACTTTAAACTCCTGAACCAGTGATCCTACAGGATCGAAACTGCGATCTGCAGCCGCCTCGGGTTCAAATCTACTGGATTACATACCAACTACATCATAATTTATAGGAGAATGACACTTTAGACTCCGGTAAAGTAAAAAGCACCCATTTTAATATATATTTTAGGGATGTTATAGCTTGCAAGCATCACTTATGATTAAACAATACATTTCGAAACGCGAACTTTATCATCTAAATCCGGATTTCCGAATTCGTAAGCCACTTCGCGAATCGGACAAATTAATTCGCAAATAAACCGAATTTTGAAACAACCTCGGGTAGTCGAGGAACGGTATTAACTACGCCAGATATACGGAACTTTTTACTTCAAAGTGATTACCAATGCCGAAAATAAATATTTCCCGACGAAAGGTTTTACAAAAAAAAAAAAATGTCAACACAGCGAAATCATTTCTGCAACGGTCCAATTTAGCAACCTATCACTCAGCCGGGCTCGTAATTGTTTAAAACATCATATTTCATTTTCAACAAAATCCCTGACAACAACGACGGAAAGTGATTAATTTATATGACCCACATCCTGGAACCAGGCAAAAATGAGTGACAGAGAACGCGGTGAATGAAGACCGATCAAAATTAATTAGCCGGTCGAACAATATAAATAATAGAGGCAAATTCTGTAAAGACAAGTATTTATATCAATAATCGCTGTTATCAATTTTCTTCTTCGATTTTTGGAGGGTTCTGGATTTTCTCGGTGGTGGTAAGCTGCGAACCAGGGTGTTCAATATTATTTTTACTAGCCATTACAAATTTTCTCCTTCGAGTTTCGATATTATCGACCAAACTATTCCGATTCTGGGGTGGGATTTTGTATTTTCTGGTATTCCTGGAATATTCGAAATCGAAGGGTGACGGGCCGGGAGGATAATCTGCGTGGCCCGCGGCGAATAATTGCGGTGTCAATATTTGCGATTTCAAATCGAATCAACGACTCTCGACGACCCCTGTGATTCGCCGAGGCGAAGTCAGCTAACAAGGTTCATCGGGCAGGATCGTGGCCCCCGAGGGTCCTGTTTTCCGGAGCGATGTTCCGTGTCCTTAGGAAACGCACGCGTTATCTCCGGGTACCACCTAAATCTACAGCATTAGCCGAGCCGGAGCCCGTTAAATCAATCTCGATTAATCCACGCGGCAATTCCGACCGAGTCATTAAAGCATTCTGAAAGGCGGGGTGAGCGGGGGGAATGGGAATGGGGAGGGGGAACAACGTTTAAGTGTGGACTCCCGTGTGAAAGGGATTTCCATTTGCCGCGGGATTTTCATTCGTCCCTCGGCGGACGTTAATGGAGGACCGACTTATATTTCATTTGCATACGGCTGCGCGACGGTATTAGGTCGTTACATGGACCGTGGGCGAAACTTTCCGCCAAGCGAGTAGCCGAGGACGATGCTCTAGTCAGACGCGGAACGCGCTCCCCGCTTCCGTTCAGCGCAAAAAGCTTCGATGAAAAGACCGCAATTCTCGCCATAGAATTTCAGGGATAAATATCATTCGAGCTTGTCCAATATTAATTCAATATTTTTAATCTTACAAGGAGAACCCCCGCTCTGTCCCTCACGGATTTTGTTCAGACTTTACAGAGTTATAGATCTCGCTCCCCTGATTACGAAAATACCCCATTATAGGGGCAGACACTCAATAGTTTTCGAGATATTTGCGATGAAAGTTTCATAACCGTAAAATATCAGTTTGGTTCAGATTATTTTAATATTATTATTGTTTTATAATTATTATCTTTTAGGTAGTAATAGATCTAGTATTTCTTCTATAAAGTAATAAGTATCTGTATCTATAAAGTATATAAGTATAAGTATTATTTTCAATTAGTCCTTTAGCGAATAAAAATATTATATTTAAGATTTATTTAACATTGAAAATGCATTTTCCATGAAAAAAAAACAATAAAAAATAATTTACCACGAAGGGATTCGAACTCGACCTGCGGCGTAACAGTTCAGCTCGCTGCTGTGACGCCACACCATTGCTTGGAATAAATCTGAACCAAACTGATATTTTACGGTTATGAAATTTTCATCGCAAATATGTCAAAAACTATTGAGTGTCTGCCCCTATAATGGGGTATTTTCGTAATCTGGGGAACGAGATCTATAACTCTGTAAAGTCTGAACAAAATCCGTGAGGGACAGAGCGGGGGTTCTCCTTGTTAGGTGAATATTTTAATATCGAGACTATGAATGTGACAATCATTTTACTATGATGTACCGGGTATTTCACCTAACTTGACCAGCTTGAATATCTTTGTTTTTTTTTTAAGGATACGTCAAATGTCCGAAGGACAAAGTTGAATAGTAAAATGGGGCTCATACGATACCAAAAAAATTTTTGTTTTTGTGTAATTTTTTTTAGTAACGGATGGGCCCCATTTTACCATTCACCTTTGTCCTGCAGACATTTGACGTATCTTTAACCCTTTGCACTCCGCTGTCCCCTCTCTGCGGACATTCAAGTTTATTAGTGATGACGGGGAATTGAGTTATTTCAGCGCAACTTTTTGAGACATGCATGTTTCCCTGAAGTTTTATCTTGAAATGGCACAAGAAATCAAATCAAAATATCGTAAAATTACTAAGATATATATTAGGTGAGGTAAAAAGTTCTGAGCTTTATAAATAAAGCGAAGAACGCTCAGAACTTTTTACTTCAGCTAATACAAGAAATGTCAGCGGGTTTTTTGTCAGACGAGAACGTGGCGCCACTTGAAAAGAGCGATAAGGGGAGTTTGTAGAAGAAAGGTATGCGAACATAGCGCGCACTGTATAGTGAGATATATAATTACAAATAAACAAGTCTAGATCTGGAGGAAAAGATTCTGTAAATTTGAAGGGTGTGTAAATGTTCGTTTCTGCCGTAAAGTGGCGCTGAGTAGCTGATAGCCAACGTTCAGGATCGTTCTGAGTGCAAAGGGTTAAAAATAACAAAGATATTCAAGGTGGTCAAGTCAAGTGAAATACCCGGTAGATGATTAGGTTCATTAAAGGTTATGCTGTGAAAATTTTATAAGAAAATATTAAAAAATGGCTGAGTTATCTCGTGTTGTGTTGCAAAGCTCGATTGTGATGTCCAGGGTCATCAGGAATTAAAAAACGCATGATTTTCACGTTCCTTGATAAATTATTTATCGTGTAGCATAGAAATTTTAAGAGAAAACCATTTTTGTACCAATGCGAGAAAAATGAAAATGAACGTTCAATTGTTATCTAAACGATCAATATTTAAACGACTGTTACAAACAATTGGGATATCGTATCAAAAAAATCCTATGCTACACGATAGAGGATGTTATTAAAATTAAGTGCGTCAAATTTGAAGTAAATCGCACGTATAGTTTCTGAGATATTTGCTGCACCAGTCGTAAAAATGTAGTTTCGAGGTAAACGCGAAAGAAGGAAAAGTGCGACTTGGAAACGCACGAACTTCTAAGCACTGTAACTTCGCTATTTTTCGGAGCTGTTGTATCTACCATGGCTTAAATTATTCCCTGAACTCTGAATTAAAGGAAAATTAAAAATAATTCCATTTTGTTCGATGTACTTTTGCCATCTTTCTGGTAGCTTAAGAAAGTTATTGGCTACATATTGAATAACAAAATTGGGTTTCATTTCACGTTAAAATACCGAAATTAATTTCTTGCCAACCCAATATCATTTCAGAAGTTCTCAGTTCATCAAATTCTGTCGTTTGTTAAGTCCGTTGGTTGCCACTGTAAAAATCATTTCCACGAATAACTTTCTTTCTTATAAATTAGAAAATTTCAAACGTCCTTGAAACTATGGCAATTCCTCGCGGGAGTCTAGACAGATAAGAAGGTATTTAGCCGTTGACAGTGGTCTGTGAGAGTCGGTAATGGGAGTGTTGACGGTGGCAGAGTGCTCGATCAATTGCCTGGGTGCTCGTTTCTGCCAGTGACATAGATCAATGCTTTCTCAGCCTGACGCGAGTGTGCTGCTAAGGAGTAGATTGAGGGCGTGTCTGATCAGTCGGCTAACTGACGGTTCTGGTAACGCACACTGCCTGTCTCACAGTGATAACTGTTTAATCGCTTTAGTCCTACACGTCCAAAGGAGCATAATGCATTCGCAATTTTTTGCATGGTGATCAATAGAAAATAACGAAAATCTTTCGAGTAATAAAAAATTAATAAAAATTAATAATACTTCCATTCACTTTCAAGGACACTAGAGACTTGCAGACCACAGGTAGCCTAATTCGCCGAGATCGTTTCGCAGACACATTTTCTGGATATCTCCAGGGTGGCTCTCAGAAAGCAAATCCGCCAATTCGAGTCGTCTGAAGAGATTTTTGATCGATCCCTGCACCATGATGTACGGATCGTGTTCGATCCCCCTTATTCCAACCGGGATTCATTGATCCAGCGACAATCACTTGACCCTCATCCCTCCGAATTTAATCAGAGCCCCGGAATCTCGAGATGTCGGCGTTCTTCTTGCAGACAATACGTACAAGAAGCTGGGAATTAGTTTGCGCTTAACTGCGCAGTCGATCAATGAGATTCTTGCAGGCGGAACCTCGCAGCTCCTCCGACGATATTCACTGACTGCACGTCGGGCTTAATGGAAGACTGTCCGTTTTATCCGACCCTTGAACACCATTTTTTCAGTTTAATTTACTCGGTCCGATCAATAGGTAAAACGTACCCTATGAAAAAAAATATAGCTCACGAAACGTTTATTAGTTTCACTTGAAAAAAATCACACGTGCACTACAAATACCAATAAATACGTATAAAAATTCCCAATGCAGAAGGTTCCACAGTTTTTCGGAAAAAAATTTCCAAAGATTGGCAAATTCAGCACTCAAAACCGGATTACCCCCTTAAAACATGCTGTATAAGAAAATATATGACTCACGAAATTTTGATAATTTTTACTTGAAAAAAATCACACGTGCACTACAAATACCAATAAATACGTATAAAAATTCCCAATGCAGAAGGTTCCACAGTTTTTCGGAAAAAAATTTCCAAAGATTGGCAAATTCAGCACTCAAAACCGGATTACCTCCTTCAAACATACTGTATAAGAAAATATATAACTTACGAAATTTTTATAATTTATACTTGAAAAAAATCACACGTGCACTACAAATACCAATAAATACGTATAAAAATTCACAATGCAGAAGGTTCCACAGTTTTTCAGAAAAATATTCCCGAAGTTTGGCACATTCAGCACTCAAAACCAGATTACCCCCTTAAAACATGCTGTATAAAACAAGATCTAACTCACGGAATTTTGATAATTTTGACTTGAAAAAACTCACACATGCACTTCAGATACCAATAAATACGTATAAAAATTCCCAATGCAAAAGATTCCACAGTTTTTCGGAAAAAAATTCCCAAAGATTGGCAAATTCAGCACTCAAAACCGGATTACCCCCTTCAAACATACTGTATAAGAAAATATATAACTTACGAAATTTTTATAATTTATACTTGAAAAAAATCACACATGCACTTCAAATACCAATAAATATGTACAAAAAATTTCAATGCAGTAGGTACAATAGTTTTTCCGCAAAAAATTCCTAAATTCCAATATACTGGATTTTCAGAATGTCGTATTCTTGCCTACTCTAAAAATCCTCGTCTCGGTCTCGCAGAAAATGTGTCGGCACAGAATCGATCTGGTATTAATTATGCGACCGGAGGAAAATGCTAGGAGGTGTACAAGAGTCTTAATAATTGTGCCCGCCGTGTACCTTTATAATTTTATTCGTCACACTCATTTGTGTGTATGTATACAAGACGAAGGAACCGAGCTGTCCATTGTGCCTGTGCACGGGTCGTCGTCGAGTACAAAGGAACGTTCGCGACAAAACGGGAGCGCCAAGAAGAGAGAGAGAGAGAGATTGGCGAGGAGAGAGAAAAAAAAGCGGTGCACATTACGATGATCAAAAGGAATTCATGTGAGCTCGGTCGAAACGGGTCCTTTTCACGCGCCCCCATCGGAAATGGAGTCAACAGACAGACCTCGGATGAAACTTTCGCGACACCGTACTCAATATCCGGCGTTCTTCACGTTCGTTCGCGATTTTTCGTCAGGGACTGCATCCCTAATCTACGTGGACCATGTTTAATAGCAACGGTTCTGATCAGAGTGCTTCTTTTGAGACTCTAAGCTCACTATGAACCTCCGCGCGACACAGAGAACACACTCTCTGTTGTACGACTCGAACATTCAGAGTCGAAAAAATTTTCTCCTGGTTTTCTCGCAAGATTGAGATTGAGATTTCACGGTGGTTAGTATGTTTTTTATACGACACCCTATATATTTTCTTGAATATTCTCGTAAAGTATAAAAAGACGAATCCAACGAGTACCATGACCATACCATTACGGTCATTTAATCTTGAGATATCCGTGTCTGAATGGAACAAACCTAACTCAAAACCTTAGCTTTCAGATACGAATATCTCGAGATTGAATGATCGTAATAGTATGGTCATGGTAGTCGTTGGATTTGTCTTTTCATTCTCTACAACTCTTTGGTAAAATACGGATAGAGTTTTAATACACAGGGTGTTCCTCTTAAAACAGATCAACTGAAGGTTTCTCTGCGATAATGACGTTAATTGCGAGCATGGATCTTCGAGGTTGCCAGGGTGCAACGATCGGAACAACATGTTTGTCAAGTAGCAAATCAGACGTTCATCGGTCCACGGGGATACGAACGACATTGTTCATGGTCGGCAGGACTAATTGCAGAAACGAGCGGCCAGCTCCGCCGTAGATTCGATTGGCCTGATTACGCGGAGCGTAATATCTTGAGCCACGATTCGCGCCTCTGGCACAAAGCTTCTCCGTTCCGGGTGTCCTCTGGAGACCCGAGGCCTAATGAATGGATTCCAGACACCGAGTGTCTCGTCACCTGCACTAGGCGCATCCCGCCCCTTTGTACCTCAGTACAACGATTCTATTTCACACGAACCTGTCCGGTCGCTCGAAGTTCGAGCACTTCTAGAACGTGTGGTCCACTTGAAAATAGTCGATATTATTGTAGAGCATGAACAGACGAATCCAACGAGTACCATGACCGTATCATTAAGATCATTCGATCTCGACATTCTTGATGGTTTGATTAAAAATTTATTATGAACAATATATTATTCTTCGATGATATTGTAGAGCATGAACAGACGAATCCAACGAGTACCATGACCGTACCATTCAATCTCGAGATATTCGGCCCGGAAGGTACGATTTTGAATTAGGTTCGTTTCTTCAAACAGGAAAATCTCCTAATCAAATGATCGAAACTGTACCGTCATGGTACTCGTTGGAATCGTCTTTTCACGCTCTACGACAATATCTACGAAGAAACGTAATTTATTCTGCTTCCAACTAACCGAGACATGTTTGTATTAATTGCAACTGGGTTAAAAAGGTTGAGAAAGGAGTAGTTACTCTCTGTTGGACGTAAAGGTGCAAATTACCGGTGCACGATTCGGTAACTGTTTGTTCAGGCTGTCTATTTGCGCGTGGAGTCGATTCGCAGCGTTTCGGAGAGCTCAGGTGGTTCGAGTAGGTGAACCAGTCCTGTTCTTACCAGCCTGTAATTATTGTTGTCTCGGAGGCTGATGTATAGCGGCGGTCAGCCGTGTTTTCTGATGGTGCGGCCCGATATTTCTTGTCGGTCGCATATCCGCCGGCGGCGCCTGTGTTTTTCCCGTAGCCGCCGCCGACGCCGCCGCCGCCGCTTGTTAGGCTGGAAAAATCACTCGCGTTTCCGCCTCCGCCGACCCGATGTCGGACACGTTGTTTTCCGACGGATATTGTCCGGGGAAACACGACGCTCACGCATTCAATTCTCGTTAACAATGCTTTCGCGCTCCACCCATACTCTTAAGACACGCCGGACACACGCACACATCACAACATTAAAGGATCGTTAAACCGTGCCGAAAAAATTCAACGAACACGCTTTGTAAATTGTTGTAAAAATATTTCAAAAAATTTTTCATTTCAGATTATCACAATTTTTCAATGAAAAAAGAATATAATCATTTGGGTTCTGTGTTCAAATGAAGCAGGAGCATTCGCTTAACGCTATCAGGCCCTTGAACTTTCCTCAGGGAACCAGTTTCGTTACGGAATCGACGGATTTTTACGAATGCGAGACGACTCTCGGCAAAGTTCACAGCACACGCTCGTCGGATTCCAGAACGAATAGAATGGGAAAGCGCGGTCAGCCGAGCAAGAAAAACCTGTAGGAAACAAGAGGCTAATCGATTATGCTCGTTCGCTTATTATATACTTTCACCGGTTATGTCAGCGGTCAAGAAATAAGTGTGGAAACTAGGAAAGCGCTCGGGCCTGCTATTAATACGTAATACGAGAAGTATTACGAGCGGCGAGACCGTGGAGCTGGAAACAACTGTTCTCGGCTTTCCTAATGTCAGCGTGGGCGGTTACAGCGAGCACGTAACTATGCTACACTGAGAAAAAAATCCTGTCGAAACAAAAAAAAATATATGTTGATTCGATAAGATGTACTGTTGAATAGTGCCAATATCATATGAACTTATTTTAATATTTAATACTATTGAA
>CM052284.1:3974393-3984425 GCA_028455765.1 Lasioglossum oenotherae | reverse complement strand
CATACTCTTGAGAATGATCCAAACCCGGATCGAAACGTAGAGGTTAAATTTTGCAAATTTGCTTTGTCTTTTCATCTGATCGAAACTGTGCGCTGTGAGCATATTCACTCTTATCGAATATTTACGATCGTGAAACAACAAATTAATTAAGATATTAAGATGAAAAAACAACGAAAATACTCGAACTTACCTCCTTCATATCATACATTTTTTTCACAATTGTGATATAATTATTAAGGGTAGAAAAAAATCATTTAATTCTTTGGCGGTGAGGATTGCAAGCAACCATTCGAATGACCACTTCTAAAAAATTCAAGGGCAATGTTCTGTTACCTATCTAATACATACAAAAGTTTCAAGATGATCGGATTGGTGGAACATAATAATAAAAAATTTTATAAAAAAAATTAAACCGACTTCGAAAAAACGCACTAAAAAGTATAAAATAATTTCCATTTAATTTATGCGAATACACACGAACTTAAATACAATACAATCTTTTCGGAGGCGGCGCGAAATTGAAAATTTTCTTGGAAATCAGTAGATGGGAAGAGAAGATACATTAACATGTAAAAGCATGTAGAAGAATTTATGGATTTTCGTAATTTCCAGTGTCGAAAATTTTCAATTTTGCGCCAGCTCCGAAAAGATTGCATTGTATTTAAGTTCCTGTGTATTCACATAAATTAAATGGAAATTATTTTATACCTTTTATTGCGTTTTTTCGAAGTCGATTTAATTTTTTTTTAATTTTTTATTATTATGTCCCACCAATCCGATTATCTTGAAACTTTTGTATATATTAGATAGGTAACAGAACATTGTCCTTGAATTTTTTGGGAGTGGTGATTCGAAGGGTTGCTTGCAATACCCACCGCCAAAGAATTAAATGATTTTTTTCTACCCTTAATAATTATATCACAATTGTGAAAAGAAATATATGATATGAAGGAGGTAAGTTCGAGTATTTTCGTTGATCTTTTCATCTTAATATCTTAATTAACAACCGAGAGAAAAGATAATACAGTTAAGGTTGTTTACCCTCATATCATCCTTATATGAAGGGTTCAAATTTTAGGGGGTTACCTTTCAACCTAAAACCATTGTCTTCCACGCAACATCAATAAAAATTGTGGGTGGGGCCGCTAGATCATGATGTCTGTGCGTTAGTTTCGTCTGAAGAAATTCTGAAAGTTGTTCCTGAATGCTGAAATGCATTATCCCTTGTCAGGAATTTTCGCCGGCGAAGAAATGGCCGCGCAATTATTGAATCATGCATATTTACGAGTCGCTCGGTCACACGGAAATTCACTTGGAAGCGATTCCGGCGGATTCGCAGGATTTAGTAAAATTTCAGCAGGCAACCCATTCGTTCGCATACGTTTCGATTCTGGAGCTGCCGTTAGGATGCAGTTTCGGGGTTCTCGTGCCACTGGTGACAGGTCGAGCGGAAAGAGTGAGAAAGAGAGAAACAGAGCGAGAAAGAGAGAGAGAGAGAGAGAGATAGTAGGTTAGAATGTCGCATTTCGTGAGAATCTCGCGGCAGTAAGGCAGTCGACGAGGAAAGGGAATGCACCCGTTTTCCCGTGCGTTACAGTGCTCGTTCCCCGTGTTACTCTGGCTTTCCACGAGAATTACGGGCTGCTGAGAGATCCGAGGCTCAGCATAATCGTGGAAACGTCGTCACACCTTTTTTCCACCCCTTCCTCTCGGAAACCCGCCCCGCCCTCTGTCGTCCGCGTTTCCTCGTTCGCGGAATTACGTCTCCAAGATACGGCCGCTTGAGAGTTGAAGTTTCTGCGTTCGCCGGACCTTGGTAACGCCGGAGACGTGACCGGCGTGACTGACCAGAACACGGGTACTCCCCTCGAGAATTGCGGCTTCTGTCAGCCACTATGAAGGTTCATAAGTCCTGGTTCTTCCATTGAAATGACCCCCCCAATTGTTGGAATACCCTTTGACCGCCACTTCTTCTCGGAGAGCAATTTTTCAGCTAATTTATTCGGTACGTTAAATATGCAATTTCACGTACAATTTTTCGGGAAAAAAGGGCTTGGAAATTGCCTGCGTTCGCGGTAAGTGGAATTGGTCGACCATAGTCAGACATTCCTATTTGTAATTGTCGATTTTTCAAGATTCTACCCGAAAGAAAAATCTGTAAAAATTCCACGTGGAATATTGTCTGAAAATGAACATATGAACCAGTAACAAATTTTTTTATTTGACGGTCCGTTTTTGAGGAAAATGGGTTTGAAAATTCCCCGCGTTTAAGGGATAGTCAAGGGGTAGTCCAAGTAGTATGGATTGTGTAGCATTGATACACTCCTATTTGTGAATTGCTGAACTTCCAAGATCAGAACCAAAAATCTGTAAAAATATTTACAGATATATTTTGCTGGGCTTTTTAATGATTTTTTAGAACAGCATGATCGCAAATTCGGTTACGTCATCACGAATTACTTTGATGAAGGAAAAGTAGAATAGTGAGAATGTGGAATTGGATTGCTTCGACGAAGCTGGTGGTTGACGGTAATGGCATGCAGCAGAATTAACATGTGTCACAATTAACCTGTGGTTAATGTGCTAGCCATTAGCAGAGTGTGTTTAATTGAAGTAACTGCGGTTGTTCGCTGATGGAAACACCCCTTTGAGGAACATTACTAAAGATCAGCCAAATTTGATGGGACCTGAAGCTACTGTGACGTCATAATCTCTACAGTACACATCGATAGACTGTGGATTTTTATCGAAAATAAAAATGATCAATTACTATAGAGTGGAGCTGCATAAAAATGGGTTTGTTCTCTTAATAATTTTTCCAGTGTGTGCATAATAATGTAACATTATCGATTGACTGGATTTTTATCGAAAATAAAAATGATCACTTACTATAAAGTGGAGCTGCATAAAAATGGATTTGTTCTGTTAATAATTTTTCCAGCGTGTGCATACTCACTTTTCAGTATGACCAAATAAAAATGTTCAAGCTCGAGAAATAAGCTTCGAGAAAGTTGGTTCGACAGATAAGCCACGGCTGAGAAAATGAAGGACCGCGTGGCGAGAGCGAAGATCGCCGCGAGAAGAAATTTCCCTGTCGGAAAAATTGACGTCGAGAGATAAGTTGCAGGTGAAACAACAAGCCGAGGGTTACAGCCCTTGCGAAAGGAACTCGAATTATCGTGCACAATGATGCGGACACTTATCTTGCTTCCGGAAGCGCAGACGACAAAACAAGCATCGCGAGAAGCAAGCTTCTGTGTCGCGAGGAAAACGCGTTGAAAAAGCTGTTGGCAGAAAAGTTATAAACTATGTTTCCACCGGGGGCGGAGAGCGTAATTTGTTTCGTCGATGATGTCGCCTTTCTCCGACGATAAATAACTGCAACAAAGTTCTTCGGATTTTTCCTAACACGATTTTCCCAGTTTTCTGTTTTGGATTCGCCGAAGCACTTTTGGAACTGCTCTCACGTCCGACTCTTTTCGGAGAGCTGTGCAAATCTGCCGGGACCGAAGCTTTTATCCTAAGTGGGGTCATGCACATTTTTATGCTTCCCGCGAATATGATATATGGGACTGTAGCAACCATTATGGAACATTTCTATTTTGCATGAAGATCCACAGTTTGATAGTTAAAACATTCCCCAAATTCCAGAAAGTTCCCCACCTGTAACGATTGTAATAATCGTAGAAAAATTAGAGAAATCATGCAGCAATGTCTGTTACGTAAAATCAAGTCTGAAATATGGCTATTTAACAGAAAGGGCTTGTTATACACGAGATTTCCGTCTGGAAATAATTCCTATCCCCACGATACTCATGCTAGGGATAGGTTAAGATGCCCCACACATACACGTCGCATTCAAGATTGCCAGGGCGCAGAGTAGGTGATCAGATTCGGGTAACCAGGTCGCTTGCAGCCAAATTGAGCGCAAACATTTACATGAACGGCTACACAAATATATGTGACGCACATACAGTACAAATTAGGGGTTGATTAGGGGTTTAGGGTCGTCTGTCCCTTCCGTACTTCCTCCCTTCTTTTTCCTGCGTGATGCTGAAGCATTCTCTCTCAAAATCATCCACTCAGTTGAAGGGTGATCCACAGTGAGATTAAATGTTCTTTGGCAGCTGTAAGATGTGTTGTAGGGAAGGAAAAGGAAGGGGAACGTTTCGTCCTGGGCCCGCTAGAGGACTCATCGGTAAGGTTGTCTAACGGGCCCTGTCTTAGACGCTGGGATATCGGAAGACGGTTGAGGACGGTATATATAGGGATTGATGACGGATCAGGTATTAGCGAGAAAGGTCTTTGACTATCTGTCCATCTTGTGACGAATGTAGAAAGTTAGCCGCCACAACGTCATTCATGGGAATAGCAGTGGATGATCCAGTAGGATCTGGGGGGAACCCCTGATCTAACCCAGGCCTGGGCTAATTATTTCCTCGCTTGACGACTTTCACTACCAGTGTAGACGTTCCCCCATTATCAGTGCTTTAGCTCACGTGACTGCGAGGACACACCCTTCTATCCCCACTCCTAATCTCTCCACTACCACACTGCACAGGAGTTTGGTGGGCAGGACCCAGGAATGGGGAGGGGGAGCAGTCGTCTGTCGTCTGGGAAAGATTTTTGACTATCTGTCCATCTTGTGGCGAGTGGAGGAAGTTATCCGCCACAGTTCTAATCAGGGCTGTCTGTATGACAAACGTGAATAGGTAATCAAAATGGTGGAAACAATTTTTCTTATTATTTAAATTGTCAACAGAATGTTCGATTACAACGTCCCTGAACCAGCGCAATACTTCCCTGCACAATAACCAACTAAAAACTTCAGTGGACTCGACAATCAGTCTCGGCGTCTACGAGTGCTCCAGCGATGAAGCACGCGACAATTGCGCGAGTAATTAATTAGTTTCACGCAATGTGCAGCGATCAGTTGAGCGATCTCGAATTAGTAAAGGGGCGAAGAAGGGTCAAGGGTCGATCGCAGTATCAGAAGGATCGCGACGACCGAGCTGATCATGTCCTCGGTTGCAGCGGAGCGGATATCTTGAAAACTCTGTTGGCTCGGATATTGTGCTCGCCAGCACGGTCCACCGGACATGCAATTTAATTAAGGGGAACGACGCAATTTTGGGGCGAAGGACAAATTCACGTGACCCAAAGTGCAGGAACCTGAGAGAGAGAGAGAGGGAGGAGAGTCGCATCACCGACAGTGTCGCCACATCGAACGTCCGAGCAATTAGCCACGGGACCTGCATCCTCGTCGTGATGCTGGATGCTTGCAGACGCTTCTCCCCGCTGCGTTGTAGTCGCAGAGAGACAGAGTGGGAGGGAGGGAGAGGACTCGCTGTCCCGCGTGTGCAATAATGAACTAACTACGGTCACTAAACAACAGGAACACGGACGTCCCGACGGCTCGTGCCCACCTGTAATTACGCAGTTTAGCGCGCGGGCCATCGGTGACGCTGATTAACGCAGTCACGCTCCTGGCAATCCTAATCGCTAGGCTACTCGCGGTGAATTACTCCCGCCAATACGTAGGCGTTACTGCGTTCGGTCCATGCCAAGTTCAACATCGTTTCGATGTTCTCTTCTCAAGTAGCTCTAGCCTCGAAAAAATTTTTATTCGAATTTTTGGGACGGTCATCTCATCCGCAGACTTAATCCGGCTTAATCTGCGCTTCGAGTATGTTGTGTCCATAATTTTTCCGGTAACAAGGCTGGCTTAACCATAAAGAGACTAATTAGATGCCGCTCTAACGAACACGAACCGTATCGCGCGAATAATCTTCTTTCCCCGAGAGGAAGATTTATCCCGGGGGATTAATGGCCACGTATCCCTCAAGAAAATGTCCCCCGGACGCCAATTAATCAGGTTTACCGCAGAGCATCGTTAGGAATATTAATCAGCTTGTATCGCGTTCCCTCGCGCGACACTCTCGATCGAGTTAAACAACAGGGACCACAGTTTGACGCTTCGGATTGGAGCACTGTCCGGAATTCCAACGATCAGAAATCGTTAGGGTGTCCAGGAGCTATGTAAATGCCCGGGCAAGCACTTCGCCGAACGCTATTAACTAGCAACGCGTAGTTGAATTGTGCCCCGTTCGGATCTTGGATCTTCGCCACGACCCGGTTTCGAGCTTTTCGAGAAATTGGAAGGTGTCTTCCGTGAGAGCGCCGGGGTTACCCGTCTCTTCCATTAGACCGGCTCGAACCTTTTATACCGTATTAACACGCTGCACCCGACGCACACCATCGGAATCCCATGCAAACACTTGTCATACCCGCGAACGCCTAATCCACTTCGCCCGTCGATCTTTTTAACTTTCTGGTATCGGTGAACACAGCGTCAAGCTCAACATTATTGTTACTCACAATGCTCAACAATCATTGCATTTATTCTATTTTGTATTTGTATATATATATTTATATTTTTTGTTTGTTATGTATTATTATTTTAATATTATTATTGTTTTATAATTATTATCTTTCGTATATGTAGTAATAGATCTAGTGTTTCTTCTATAAAGTAATAAGTATAATTTTTAATTAGTCCTTTAGCGAATAAAAATATTTTATTTAAAATTTATTTAACATTAAAATTGCATTTTCCATGAAAAAAAACAATAAAAAATAATTTACCACGAACGGATTAGAATCCGGGCCAGCGGCGTAACAGTTCAGCTCGCTGCTGTTACGCCACACCATTGCTTGGTAAAAATCTGAACCAAACTGATATTTTACGGTTATGAAACTTTAATTGCAAATATCTCGAAAACTATTGAGTGTCTGCCCCTATAATGGGGTGTTTTCGTAATCAGGGGAACGAGATCTATAACTCTGTAAAGTCTGAACAAAATCCGTGAGGGACAGAACGGGGGTTCTCCTTGTCAGTGACGTAACGTTGTCGTTTCTCATTGTTTCTTTGTGAAACTAGCACTGACACATCCGCGAGATTCTCCCCTTTAAAACGATACCCAACACGACCCGACTCGCAGCATGCTTGCCCGAGTAACCCACGATTAAGTGGAACCTCGATTATGCGAACCGTCTATTCGAACTACGTAATATAAAGAGATTCACGTACAATACTATGATTCATTGTAAAAAGATTGAGTCTAATACCTCAGCTAGGTGACTGTCCTATTGGTTGAACGTCTTTTCGATCGGTTCGCATAAGCGAGGTTCCACAATATACGCGATCCGAAGTGTATCGTGTTGGGTGTCGTTCGAACCGGAAAGATGTCAGCAATGCGAAAATGGAGGTTTCACGAGGAAACAATGAGAAGTTGAATTTTATAAACAAATTGAAGATTTTCAAGATTTACGGGATTTGTGAGTAAGTCGATGTATTCCGGTGGCAGGAGCTTTTCACGGCTGATCGGAAAAATATGTACAGTGTGAAGTTGGTCGTGAAACGAACCCGCGTTCTTTTTTCCGCGGGGGATTTCCACGGCGGCAAACATACACAGCGGTGTTCCACTTTTGATTCTGGCCGAACGGGGTTGCCAAAGGGCGCACCGATATGTCTCGAATCGGCGGGAGTTATCGCGGTTCCGTGATCTTTCGATCGCGTTTCCGAGACCATGCGTCTGGTTCCATGCCGGGGCCGTAAGTCATTCAGAGGCGATAACCGTCGTGTTCCACGGGGCGTGGTTACATAGAGCGGGGCGGGAAGGAGAGAATGTGTGCGGTAGCAGTTGGTACAGAGCCAGTTCTCACACAGGAACGCGAAAATAAAGAGACGACGAAGACGAGCTGGACCACCACGGAGACCCCGGTTGCAAAGAGAACAAAGCCTAGGATTCGTGAAATAGATGGCTGGAATTGTTTCCGTCCACTGTGGAAAGAATCCCGGGTCCGCCGTGCTCCTTCGACGAACTTTCCTCTAACGGCTCCATTGATACCTTCGATGCTTTCTTCCGGACGATTGAGCCCTCGAATTGATAACAACAAACCGGTGTACCTTAATTGACACCTGCAGACCACGGAACGATAATACTCCGCCGCAGTTTGTCGCTTCGCCGGCCAAAGTCCCGTTGACGAACCCATTTATAATTGCAAAGCTTCGCTAAAATTCTCTTCATTCTTATTTTACTGATAGGCGAAGTCGGGATATTGTGAGCCACTTATTTTATTGCCAAAAAACTGCTATTAAATTAAGTTTTTCATCAAATTTCAACGCTAAATGTTGTAGTATGAAGATTTACCTTTCTTGTAGACACAATAGTTGAATCGAATATCTGCAAATTAGATGATTTTAAGACTATTACAAAAAATTTGCATTTTCTTGAATTTGGAAAATCTCGGGGAATCGTGAGCCACTTTTTTATTGCGAAAAAACTACTATTAAATTAAGTTTTTCATCAAATTTCAACGCTAAATGTTGTAGTATGAAGATTTACCTTTCTTGTAGACACAATAGTTGAATCGAATATCTGCAAATTAGATGATTTTAAGACTATTACAAAAAATTTGCATTTTCTTGAATTCGGAAAATCTCGGGGAATCGTGAGCCACTTTCAAAATCAAATAAAAATTACAATTTCTGTTATGAAATGTTTATTCATGTATCTGGATGACAAAATAATTTTTTAATAATAAGGGAAAAAGTTAAAAATAACCACAATTAATCTGAAATGCAAAGCTCACAAGTCCAATTTCTTGCGGTCATTCCAGACGTTGCAATGAATTGAATCAGATAAAATATCTATCGGATATTGCCAAAAAATTTATATCGTGCTCGAATATTGCATAAACAATCATTGAGAAACATCAAACACGTGAGGTTAGCTCGTTAAATGTGAAAAATCGAGTGGCTCAGAATTCCCCGAGAAAAGTGGCTCATAATACCCCGAACCCTTATTTTTACAACTTGGCCACAAACAAATAACACAAACCTCGCCTAATTCAAATTTCTTTATTTATTTCGAAAGGTTGAAGTCACACGAGTATTATAAACGCAGTTACCTGCTTAGATACACAGAAAAATGTAACAATAATAGACCAAACACGAAATGAAAATAATACTTCGAGCGCAGCGAATTTGTATCTGCTAACAGAGCAAAGTAATGATGCGGGTGCGTACTTGAACTGATCGTGGAAATATTACCTTATTATGACACAACTCAAAAACAGTTGTTCGCAGCTGTCATTATTTACCAGTAAAACACAGATTATGCTGGCTCACGATTCCCCGTGGCTCACAATACCCCGGCTTCCCCTGCACGTACCAGATGTACATAATTTAGTCTAAAATGATACACATACACCGTGGTTCACTGTACAAAAATTTAATCCGGAAATTCCTAGATTTCGATCAGTTCGGATAGTCGAGGCTCCACTTAATCCTGATTTACACAGTAACGCATGATCCAAACCGTGTCCTGTCGGGTATCATTTTTCTCATGGAAGAATGAGGAGTATTTTGGCGAAAGTCTCACTATAAAAATCATTATGCACTAATAATTAGCGTAGAAAAATAGTCCAACAGTTTCGACAGTGGGAATTCTCTTGGATTTTTTTCTTTCCATGGTGGATACATTGTAATGCCGGACGCAAGGATCCCTAATTACAGCGTCCCGTTCGAGGGATACGCCGCGTTGTTACATTAAAATTAACAGCTTCTTTGTGGGGGCCAGAATTTTTCAAACCACCGGATTATGTAAATCACTCGCGAGTCAGAGGACGCGGCAACGAAACAGAAATACACTTTCGTCGTTGTAACTCACCCTATAATTAAAACGCATAGCCTTATCTAACTGCGTGTAACGCGGCGAGGCCGGCGGGAAAATTACGAGAGCATGAATATTTTGTTCCTGTAGTGCTCGCGGAAAAAATTCTGTATCTGGTCGTTGAATTTTCATTGATGAAATAATTAATATTTTTAATAAATAGAAGATAATGCCATATTTTTCTGAAATATTCTGAATCTCGTCATTGAACATTCATTGACAAACCATCTTTTTATCTTTGCCAATTTTTGGGTCCGGGTTAATAATTTTCATAAATTGACAATAATGTGACATT
>CM052284.1:3950774-3974293 GCA_028455765.1 Lasioglossum oenotherae | reverse complement strand
TAATATCGTAAACTAAAGTCGACCGACAAAAACCGTAAAGGGAAATGGTGTTCAGTATCATGGCATTGACAACATATCCAAAGCTTATCGAAATTGGCGAGGATTCACATCATCGAGAAACTTTTGGTCGTTGCGATATCGCGGCGTGCCACCGACCCTCGGCTGCCGGCTCGCCGGGCTGCACGCGTCTAGCTCGCGTTCTGATTGGTCCGTGTTTTTCGTTAATAACTCGTTAACGAAGCCGCGGACGACATTTTTTCAAAGGAAAATGTCGCTTGAAATGATCTCAGGAACCTCCCATTTTCGACTCCGGAGGTAATTTTGAGACACCCTGTATGTTCGATAATACGTGATCAGATTTCAAGGTTAGGTTATGATTATGGTCGACAAGCTTTAGAAATAATAGTTACTTACTTTTTCGATGGATACAGGAATTGACAAAGTTGAGAATATTTGATAAAGACACTTTCACAACGCACTAAATCACACTCGATTTAAAAGAACATTAATGATATAAACAAGCGGGATAAAAATTGCGTTTGGCGGGAGTGCCGGCGTTCAAGCAGGGTAGCCAATTGAGGGGAATGAAAGTGGATTGGCACGCCTGACAGTGGTGCGCTAATTTGAACGCTGAATTGACACCAGTATTTCTGTTCTCTATTCATATGGAAAATATTAGGTTGTGCAGTGTGTTTTCCAATTGGAAAGAGATTGGTATTAAATTATATACGGTGACAAAAATGTATCAGCACTATATTAATAGTAATATTGTAGATATTAACACTGAACCTACCGAGCTCTAAAAGTGTTTAAAATATATTTCAGCTAATGAAAATGACAAGGCTCTATTTATTTAGGTCTCGCACAATTTTGAATACAATATGTGCTTGAACGAAAAAATTTCTCGAATCAATCTCCACGTATGCAACTGTATAATTTCAATAATTATAAAATGAAAAATATGAAAATGGTTTTTGATATCATAGATATTAATAATTTCATGAAAACATTATTTGAAAGAACTAGTTGGCGTATTCAATGCTCGAATGAAAGTGTAAATCCCGCGCTATTCGAAACGAACGAACAGCGGGAAATGACCAATTTAAAAAACAGGTTCAGCTCGCGCAACAGCGGGAACAATAATCGTTTTACCCCTTCCGCGGCCCAATTAGACCGGACATTTTCCATTGCCAAAGGGAGGAAACGAGGGACTCGTTTGCAAAGAGAAATTCGTAATTTCCACACGGGGAGCTCGAGTCGAAGGATCCGGTGGCCTCGATTCTCGGGGACCCAGCGGCGAGTGCGCGAAAATTCGAGCGACAATTCGCCTTGTATACTGGTTGTCTCCTCAGGAAATTGCAGTCTCTCTCCCGCTGTTCGCGGCAGCAAGAACATCAGGTTGGCTCTGTGCGATCTTCCCCGCAGAATAGATGCAAGCCTGTCGCCGTGTGTTAATAAATACGTCGCGGTCACGTGGAATGGCGTGCCTCTTCCACCAGTAGAACGAACCTGCATGGTTCAGACGAGAGAGCGAAGCCGGGGAAGCCCCGCGCTGTCACGATTAGTTAAGTCGACGTCCACCTATATAAAGCGGTATACCGGGTGTCCCACTCGGAATTCGAACTTGCTCCTTCTGCAACGTTCCATAAACAACTTGGCCAACAGCGATCAGCATTCGCAACAGAAATAGCTGTAACCGTTTTTCGTATTTCGATCGACAATTGTTTAAACTACAATTTGTGATATTGGCGCACTGGTTCGATCAATTGTAAAAATATAGCAAGTTTGCAAAATATTACATGAAATTTAATTCAACGTTTCGGTCTAAGATCCAGACCATTTTCAAGAATATACAAATTTCCGTATCGCGTCTGTAAGAATTAATCAAAAATATATTTTGTATTGTTAACTGAAACTATTTTCTCAGGTAAGATTTTGAAATTTGTAAGACATGCATGCTTATAACAAGTATTAATTGAAATTATTTAAGGTTATGTAATAACGTGTTAATTCCATGTTGGTGACATATGGACTAAGTAAACCGTGAAGGTTTGAAATGAAACGAAACGAGGAACCAATGGATCTCAGTATTGGCCAATCAATAAATGGCGCCAATTTTGAATCTTTTTACCTCATCCAGGCAAACTGCAGTTGTTAATATACCAATACGGAAGCATTACAGACGCAATACGGAAATTTGTATATTCTTGAAAATGGTCTGGATCTTAGACCGAAACGTTGAATTAAATTTCATGTAATATTTTGCAAACTTGCTATATTTTTACAATTGATCGAACCAGTGCGCCAATATCACAAATTGTAGAAACAGCTGTAATTTGAAACGGTAAAAAACGTGACTTGTACAGACTGTCTCTTTTAAATCGACCCAGTCGAATATCTCAGACATGATTGACGATATTGAAAAACATTTCCGACAAAAGTTGAACAATATCAGGGGTCACACTTTTCGATGCGGTTACCCTTCTCGTACCTAGACGCGTAGAGGTCGTGTGAAGGTCAATTTTTATTTTCGAATGGAATCTACATTTTCCCATGCACTCCTCGATCCTCCTCGTAATTTTGATTTTAATATTGATGTACTGGTGTACCCCCCCCCCCCCCCGCCTATTTTATGAAGATCGTGAAAGCGTCCAGCGCGAAGTAAGCAAATGTTTTCCGAGCCAATCAAGAAACGCGCTCGTCACATCCTCGCTTGTCTGGCATAAAACTGTCGTCCGTGGAAGAGCTGCGTGAAACGAGCAGCAGCCTCGCATAGGTTCTCGCGAGTAGTATCGGACGAAGCAATCCAGCGTGCTCGCGTAAAGTCGATGTGTCCCCGTTGAAACCGCGCTGCTGATGACGCAAGCACCCTCTTGAATCGAGTTCCTCGAGTTATACGGTCCGTCGAGGATTTAAGAGTCGGTGAACGAGTGGGGAAACTGTTTAACACCGACGATAGGAAAAAAAGGAAAGGCAGAGGGCAGAAAAACCTAGACAGATATTTCAACCGGGACCGAGCACCATCGAGCTTCCGCATATTTTCGCACCTTTACCACTCATCGTTCGAAACTAAATCGACGATCCTCGGCGTGCTCTGTTGGACTTTATAGAGCCGGAACAAATCGATGACGAATTAGAATCGTAATTGATGGCACACACTCGAAATTCAAAACAAACAAATATTTTTTACATCGACCACTTCACTGTTTTCACCAGGTTCGGTGAATCAGTTCAGTGAATTTCTGGGAAAATTGCGTTCGGTCCGAATTCGGAGGAAAACTTTTTCCAAGCTATTTTTCATCGAAAAAGATTATTTCTTCCATTTATAAATATTTTAGTCTGGCTTGAAGCGTCCGCAGTTACGAGTCTATTAAACGCAAGAGTATAAACAATTTGCAAAGGGTGTGTGTTTCGCCGAAGTGGTTAATATCGATGAATAGCGTATCGAGAATTTCGAGTGGTGCGACTCTCGAGATCGGCTCGTGATGAAAAAGCCACGCGATCGGTCCGGGGTCGACAACTCTCAAAAAATATCGTTTTATTCCCTTAAACTACTCGAGACTCCGCATCCTGCGGCTCGAGAGACCCGTGAAAACTGTTCGGTACAAGTGAGTTCAATTAGGAAGCAGGAACTCGCCGGGGCCCTTGAAAATTTCGAGCAGGAGGCTTGAACGAGTAACAATGGACGGTTTATAGGCTTCTGTATGCTTAGGGAAGTTCGGTGGCAAGTATTATAATTCCTTGTGGACATTGGGGAGGAACCTGCAGCATGAATCGCCGGAGCAGTTTGCTGATGGACTTGATACGCTGCGAGCTGTTGATTAGTCTCCAATCAGGATTTGTTCGGAGTTGAACGTATCAATTGCTGATGCTGTTAGTGTTTTTCTTTGACTTAACGCAAAGAGATGTTCCGACAGGCTATCTACTGGCAATTCAAGTAGCAATGATCACACTCTGATTCCATCCGCAAAGGAAAAATCATGGACCCTTCTTGGGTTCTATCCACTCGATATTCAGGTCTCCTAAGCGAAGGTCTGAGTCCTTGCTTCCGCAATCTTGCCTTATCGGCGGCGGGAGTGATGCGAGAGGATAAATTTCATGAACGATGGGAACTCGACGATCACAGGTCTCGGATGCATTCGACCACATCGGGATCACGTCTTCTAACCTGGCGCCCAACGGTTTATGAAGCAAACGTCACATACAGATGGAATTATTCATGAGCCGGGGAGCTTGTTGTGCTTGCCGCGTTATCTGCATACGGTTGAAATGTCGGACATGGACGTCTCTCGTGGAAAAATGGTCAACTAATTTGTCTTTCCTGATTTCTGTACAAAATTGTTTCAGAACATCATTTTCCAACGTCTGTAAAAAATGTCTTTACAAAATCATTTCCCAATGTCCGTAGAAAATGGTTTCACAAGCTCATTTTCCAACGTCTGTACAAAATGTTTTCACAAAATCATTTTGCAATGTCTGTAAAAAATGTCTTTACAAAATCATTTCCCAATGTCTGTAAAAAATGTCTTTACAAAATCATTTCCCAATGTCTGTAAAAAATGTCTTTACAAAATCATTTCTCAATGTCTCTAGAAAATGTTTTCACAAAATCATTTCCCAATGTCTGTAAAAAATGTCTTTACAAAATCATTTCTCAATGTCTCTAGAAAATGTTTTCACAAAATCATTTCCCAATGTCTGTACAAAATGTTTTCGCAAAATCATTTTCCAACGTCTGTACAAAATGTTTTCGCAAAATCATTTACCAAAGTCTGTAAAAAATGTCTTTACAAAATCATTTCCGAACGTCTCTGAAAAATTTTTTAACAAAATCAATTTTCCAACGTATGCACAAAATGTCTGTAAAAAATGTCTATACAAAATTATTTTTCAAAACCTTGAAGAAATTTTTTATAAAATTCACGTTAATCAAACACGTCCGAGCAACTTGAATGAATTATAAATATAAGTCTGTTTTCACGAGTGATGATAATTTTTCGTGATGATCGTGGTCGAGCAGTTTTTGGACGACCTGTACAATCCTGGAGGAACTCCGGCAGTGGAAAGTGCGTGCCAGTAGTCAGACGCGGCGTTACTGGCGCCGTTCGATGCCACGTGGCGGGTCCCAGGGGAGATTTGTCAGCGATTCTGCAACATCCCCTCGCCATCATTAATTTAACGTCTTGGTTAGGTGGCTGACAAAGCTCGCGACAGAGACAAACGGGTGCGAAACAGTTCTTTTCGTCAGAAATCGAATCGATGTGTCTCTACTCTGCTTCCAAATTGCTTCATCCGCGTTTCATTTCTTACAAACTTTGCTGACAAAAATTCTGCCGATGTATACACTGTTGTACATTGCCAACTTAACTACACCAAACATTTCTTGCAGTGCTCAGAAGCCAATGTTCAGCAATTAGGAGATAATTTTCGCAAAGGAAAAAGTTGCTTCTAAGATTTCAGGAACCCTCTCAGTGAAGTACAATATTATTGGGAAACCTTGTAAAGTTATTGAACTATTATTTAATTTCTCACAGATGTATGGAATCCGGTCTACGTGTAATTTGAAATTAATTAATCCTTCGAAATTTCCAATGTAGTTTTCGAATGTTTGTTGTCGGCGGAAGTTCCGCGGGTAATTCGAACGCAACTTGATATTCTCGAGCCTAAACTACCGCGACCGTGTGCAGCCGATACTTCGCAGTGCTCGGATGAGGGAAATCTTAATTGGAACTTAATCCGTCCCGAAACCAAAACTTCGCTCGCCTTCCCGGTTCTCGGTTAACAGAAGCAATTACAACTTGTCCAATACATCCGACGTAAGTCTTGTTTGCTTATCTGGCACGGCCGTGCGCGGCCGAACGACTCAATAATTCAATACCGCGCCTTTCGTTTCATTGCCAGCGAAGAGGAACTTTCCCTGTGTGTGACAACTCGAATTTGAAATTAATATAAAAATAAATACTGTAAAAGTTATTATTCACAATTTGATCTACACCCAAGACATTCCAAATAGCCATTCTAGTTAAGTTCTAATTAATTGGTGATTTTATTGGGTTGTACGAAATTAATTCGTACACTCTCGTCGTGAATTTTTATCAAAAATAATCTGCAGAGCAGTTTCTATAAATTTAATCCATCTCACAATTAATGAAACTCCAATATGGTGGATAAAAGATTTGAATTTGGAGTTAATTGTGAGAGTGACAAATTCGTTTGTATAGCCGTAATTAAAATCCTCCAATTTAGATGATGGTTCTTGTAATTCACTGAGTCGAGTTTTATTCTGCACGAGGATGTGCTGACGATGTACTGACGATGATTCCGTTCAAGTAACGCGACGGCAGAATGCACTACGAGACGATTAACCCAATTAGCAAGCGAATGCACGCCCCTCGAGCGATAATGGCCCATACGAAAGGACTGAATCAATGATTTCTCAGTGGAGTGTTAATTAAAATGGCGCGCCGTGTCGTTTCAGGTTTGGGACAAATTGGTGACTCGCAAACCTTACGATCTCTTCATTCTCGCAAACGTCCTCGAGAGAAACAAGTTTTTTATGTAAGCAAACATCGTTCTAAGCGAAACCAAGAGTTTCGCAAAAATAAACAACTTCTCGAAGCATAAAATCTCTTATCTTCGTACGAACCGACCCAGCGTATGCAATTAAAATTATTTAAATAAAAATTAATTTATCAAACGGACTACGAAGTACAAAATAATATTTCCTAGCCCCTCTTACAGATTCCTAAGCCCGTACAGAAAGTCCTGAAAATTTGTGATCGTGAATTTTTAATAGCTATGAAAATACTTGTAACATTTAAAACGAGAAACGTGGGGTGCATGAATTAGCTAATTGCTGCACGAATAGTTCACCTAAATCACTAACAATTTTATTGCACTGCAAATGATATGAACTGTTGTGCGAGTTTTCTCAACGGCAGCTACTCTCTACACTCCTTACTATGTATTATCTTGCGCCCCACGTTTTCCGTTTTAAACCTTACAAGTATTTTCATAGCTATTAAATATTCACAATCACAAATTTTCAGGACTATCTGTACGGAGTTAGGAATCTGTATGGGGCTAGGAAAAATTATTTTATACTTTTTAGTCCGTTTTAAACACGTGGTATTGTTTAAAAATTTATTTTTATTTAAATAATTATTTTCTGCTTTTTAGTCTTGTGGGTATGAAATTTTTCGATCGATTTTAAACATTTTGATGAGATTATAACAGAGACATGTAGTGAATTTCAGACGGTATTGCGACCGCGTCATATCGAAAACAAACGCCGTGGTAAAATGTCAAAAATAAAGGATCGACTGAGAATCTCGGTGTAACTGTTCATTCGCTTGGCAAACAAACATTATAGTATAATGAGCTCGAACGCACACTGAGCTCTTTCGGTGCGAAGCGGGTCAGTGGAGTGGGGATGAGTCGGAGTGGAAACGCGTAGTGGAGTAGGGAGCGCTGGCGCGCGGAGTGGGGATCGCTGAACGCGATCACGTACTACGGAACGTCGCGCGGGAAGGTATATCGGTTAAATTCAATAGTTTATATCTCCTAAACGCATAGGCTTTTAAAATTTTTTTTAAATATTTCATTGTCATCCAGTTCTGAGCTATGTTTAAAATCTCAAGTCTCTAGCTCATCGGGAAGTTAGTTTGAAATCAATTGCACGATTTGTACCGAACAGACAGGCAAACAGACTGACAAGAAAGTTAGCTAATAAAAACGCGGTGAAATGAATCGTTGCATTGTTCCTCAACTATTCACCTGCTGGATGGCGAACATTCTTGGGCTCAAACAGAATTTTTTATATCGATTTTTATCCGTTTTTATTTCGGCGCCAATACCCCGCTGTGCGCCGTATGCAATGTATAGGAATTCTGTGCATTTCTCCACCCTTTGTCGAAGAAATACGAAATTTTGGGATATGAAAAAAATGGGATTTTTAAAAATTTCACTGATGGACCACTGACGCACAAAGAAAAATACAGGAATTCAGGCATTATAAAGTTCCCCACAACATCCCTAATTCAATGGCCCCTTTATCGATCCCGGGGAATCCCGGGGATGATGATCACAAAAGGATGGAAGAGTTGCGCGGAAAAGGGTGGCGGAAGTAATGGTTCGCGGAGGGCGCAATGAAATAAGATGGCTTGGAAGTTCGGAGCAGATAAAGGGAAACAGGAGCGATAGGAACCAGGAAGATGGACAGGGAGAAGATAGTCTCCGAATGGAGGATGAAGGGATGACGAACCGCGAGTTTTATCCGGTAACGAGTGGGGGAACCGCTGAATGACGAATTATTCGACCCGAGATGGATAGCCTCCAGAGCCCGAAATTACATTAACCGAAACGAAGTGTACCTTCGAAGAAAGTTTAATGGGATTTTCTCCCGCGATACATCCGGTTATTGATCCGGCCCCTGTGAAGGACATAATCCAACGTGAAAATTCAATTCTCCGAATTTTTTTCCCGTTGTTTTGTCGAGGTTTATTTGCCGCCTAGGAGTTCCCACGAAAATAGAGACGTTGGGATCGAGTTCCCGGCAGCGTTCGGTTTCACGTCGATTCTCGATCTCGATGGGAGCCTGCTAGCTTCTGTGGAGCCTCTGATAACACGTAAACCGAGTTACCTTATCGGAAACCGAATAGCATTCTAGCGGGCCGGGTAGGGCCGGGCGCCCCACGAATGAAATTCACGCGTTGAAACGCGAGAAATTCATAGTCGAGCGTTATTTATTGATATGTACCTGATATGTGACGATATATGACGAACACGTCGGTGAAGGTTCCATAAAAAAATGGAATCGACGAAGTTTTAGCAACAATTCTCAGCCAGGCTAGTGAGCAATCAGTGACCACAGGTCTGTACTCACAGATTCGCCTGTGTGCCATTCCTCAAAGGGCAGGAAGCAGAGCTGATATTCAGGAATAGGGAACACATGTACGGTTAATGAGCCGAGGCTCGGATCACACGTGTACAAGGTGGAACGGGAGGTCCATAATTGAGTTGACGTGGACGAGCTCCTTAGCGGCTGCCGGGGTGTCGAAGGAGCTAGAGACCGCCTGGAAATTATCATGGAGGTGATCGTGACAACACCAACAGATCTGCCAAACGCCTAGAGGATCTCCTGTAGTTCTCACCTCGTGCGTGACTATGGCTAGCCACGTGGGCGGCTTAGGATAGTGGCTAGGGACTCCTCCTGGCTAGAGGTCCTTGTGTTCCTAGGTATAGATAGTCTGGGAAATGAGGTGGTATACAGGGTGGGTCAAAATGTTGGATCTAGATGAAGATTGGGTGATGGAAGCTAAGATTGGTGGCTCCATTTTTGAGTTTGACTGTTCCTGTTCCATGGGTACTTGTGTTCCTAGATATAGATAGTCTTGGCAAGCAGATCGTATACAGCCTGGATCAGAATTTTGGGTTTAGATGAAGTTTGGAACATGGTGGTCCCGTTTTTGAAGTTGACTGTTTCTCTTCCATGGGTCCTTGTGTTACTAAGTATAGATACTCTCGGAAAGGACATAGTATACAGGGTGGGCCAAAATCTTGAGTCTAGGTGGAGATTGGGTGATGGAAGCTGATTGGTGGCTCCATTTTTGAGTTTGACTGTTCCTTTTCCATGAGTACTTGTGTTCCTAGGTATGGATAGTCTGGGAAATGAGGTAGTATACAGGGTGGGTCAGAATGTTGGGTCTAGATGAAAATCGGTGAGGGAAGCTGAGATTGGTGGTTCCATTTTTGAGTTTGACTGTTCCTCTTTCATGGATCCATGTGTTCCTAGGCATAGATAGTCTTGACAAGCAGATCGTATACAGGGTGGATCAGAATTTTGGGTCTATATAAAGTTTGGAAGATGGTGATCCCGTTTTTGAAGTTGACTGTTTCTCTTGGGGGGTGGTTCCGCGAAGACCTTTTCCATTCCGCGATGTTTACGACGTCGCAGGAAGGTCCGTTCGCCTCGACATGTCTCGTGCCGCGATTTAAGCTCGCTTGGCGAGCTGCCCACAAAGAAACGAAGCCGGCCCGGGTTCTCCTTCTTCGTTAACTTGCGATGGAGCCCCGGCTCCATTTTATCCTCCGCCTCTGTGCCGGACCTCGCCGGCCTTGTGGTACAATTTACCGTGACGTAAAAAGCTCTTGCGTCCATGAACCCCGGACTATGATACCGGAGATGGCTCGCCGGGGGAGAATCGTGTTAACGGGGAAGAAGGATGAAAGTCGGGACGAGCATTGATAAATGGGAGCCGTAAGCTGGCGGATGTGTACCCTGGCTGCCAACAATGTTCACTGCGATGTTCACTGGTGGATCTAGCGCGGGACAAAACGGTGGGATCAGGTCCAATAGAGAGCTGTGCACTTCATAACTTTTCTTTATCCTCTGGAACTTCCCAGGACACGTAACCCACACTGATTATTAGGAGACATGTCATGGAGACTTTACGCTTCCGGGTACTTTTTAAGAATCGGGTTTGCAACCAAAAATTCTGAAATAATTCACTGTCGTGCGTGCTATCGGGTAGAATGTTCATGAATTTTTTAATAATTTTTTGTTTACCGGAACAGGAGAAGTGTGGGGGGGATTGTCGCAGCAATTTGCGAGTTTATCGAGAGGCTTCGACACGTTAAGTGTTTCTGTGGAGATTTCATGTACGATGATCCTGCTTTGGGAGCTCGTGCACGGAATGTATACGTCGCTCGGTGAACACGTAATTCCATCTGCGCCGGTTACGCCGTACATGTTCATCGCGGCTCATTTCGTATCCCCAAGGCCAGGCTCATCTGTAAACGGACCGGATACGTGGGCGGAATGAAAAATAGCTTGAGAAGAACCCAGTCGCTCCTCTCCAGACGACAGTGTACACTCATGAACGCGTTATGAATCATACCTAACCCAGACCTTCTGGAAAACTGATCGATCGTGGAGGACGTACATTTCTCAATCGTTCATTTATTATTTATTTATATTTTATCATTTGCTAAAGACAGAAAAATATATTACACACGAGCAGTATCGGAATGTTTTTTAGGATCCGGAATGTTTTATCAGTTCTCCAGTACATAGTGCGCGTGATCACGTCCCGATAAATCATTTCTACATCCAGGGACCAGGGTGGGAGGGGAATTGACTAGAACTTTCTCCGATAATAAAAATGCAGGATGACGAGTTCATTCGTGGCTGGAACTTCGCCGCGACTTCGAAGTTCCGAATGATTATTTGAATTTCGAGGAACATGGGCTGGACCCATGCAGAATTCATGAGGTATACTTCTGTCGATTGAGATGGAAACTTCTAGCGTTCGGTTGACGAGCACGCTGACTGGCGAACGGGAATTAATTGCGATATTTGCAGATGAGAATTTTCAATCTGTAAAATAGCAAGTTGATAATTACCGGGAAATACGAACGGTGTGTGGAGAACGCTTTCTATATCGTGGACGTCAAGTCATATCGTCGATGAAGCTAATATTTATGTGTGGAGGAATCTCAGGAATCGATACTCTCGAGATTGATTCGCAGTATTTACCACCGGTGCCCTGCTTGTAACTTCAAAGCAAAATTGCTGTGGATCCGCTGGCAATATCCGAGCAATATCAATACCATTAACATCATTCGATCTCGAGATATTCGTGTATAATGATTTGCTGAAGAATGTATTATAAACAGCACATTGTTCTTCGATATTCTTGTGGAGCATAAAAAGACGAATCCAACGAGTACCATGACCATACCATTCGGATCATCCGATCTCTAGCTATTCTACATCAAAGGTAGAATTTGAGTTAGGTTCGTTTCCTACAGATACGAATATCTGGAGATTCAGTGACCGTAATGTTATGGTCATTGGACTCGTTGGAATCGTCTCGTCGTGCTCTACAAGAATATCGGAGAAAATATACAAAGCGTCCATTGAAACAAATATCGTCGACTTTGAAATGTCTACATCTCTACAGCGTGATAATCCTCGCGCAACGCAAGGAGTGCAAACAGCCGTAAATTCGCGATTTCAGTGGAAAAATTCCTTTGCCGTGGCCAAACACGGTTACAATCGCGGAGCCGCCGCGCCGGCTAAATTATCCATAGAGATGCGGCCCCGAAGAGAAAGAAGGGAAGTTAAGCCGTCGGAAAACGTTCGAAAGACGGCTCTCTGTGTATTCAACGTCCACAGACACGCGTCGTGACTCCGGAATCCTCGGGCATGGTTTTGAGAGAAGGTTTGTCTCGGTTCGAGGGGTCTGCGACGGTCTTAGGAAGTTCGTCGACGGATAGGAAACGGTTCTTAAATAACTGATGCGGCTGGAGGACGCGTCAGTTGTCTCGCGTTCTGCATTTTATGCGCCGCCTAACCCAGACTTGGTCCAGACCACCAACCCCTGGGCGCCTTTCGGGGGAGGAGCGTTCGCGAAATCGACCGACAACTTTCGGCTTCGAACCCACGGCTACACACTGTCTCCACATCTTCTTCCTGTTCCTCTGGTGCGCACCACAGTCTGACGGTCTCTCCTCCTCGTTGCATGCATTATTCATCCCGGGATCATGACTGATACCGACGACGTGGCATTTTTATCGCGGCTCTGCTTGCGGATCACGACCCGGCGATCCCCGATTTCGGGCCGGTCAGCTACACGCTGAAATTGACAGACTATTTGTGCTGGGAGCCCCTCTGCTTTGTTACTCTTAATGCGGAGCACTCAAGCACCAGCTTCTGGGCGCTGTGGAAGCAGCGGGGGACGTCTATTCATTAACAATCACATTGGGGACACCATCACTATATTTACCTCAAGGTGCCAGCTCAAGCCTAACCCAGAGGTGAATTCAGTCAAAGGAATCGCCTCGAATCGCCAGCGGCTGCGGCGAATGAGGCCAGGATGCATGCAGTTGCTGTCGCCCCTCACACGACGCCTGGTTATGAAACCACATAGCTCCGGGTTAGCCAAGAGACACCTAAGTCTGCGGATTTGACCAACGACACGTAGAGGTGTCCAGTCCTCCGCCGGTTAGCACACGCGACGAAAGAGGAATACCAACACTGTTTCGTGCTGGATCAGTCGCTGATCCCTGCGCTGATGATCTGAAATTTCCAGGAAACTGGAGCTACTTAGGAGGTCCTTTCTTTCTCCAATCATGTCGCCAGGTGCAATAACACATTCTCAGCGAAGAGTATCGACGTGGCATAGGTCTCCTCGTGACATGGTCGTCTCCATTGATCTTAGGGGGATCTCATTCTACCGGGCTCCTTCGCACACTCTACTCCACTTGTCCGATCTTGAAATCGCCCCGATTCCACATTCTGATCATAGGTCGCCCCTATTCAACTTGTCCGACAAGAGCCACTATCTTCATTCTACTCGTCTGCCCATTGCCTATTTAACTTGTCTGGCCACAGGTCCCACCGATTCTGCTTGCTTTATCATAGATAGCGTCCCCGCTGGATCACTTGTGCGTACGTTCCATTCGGGTTTGAATTCGTTCCAATCGATGTCGTCCCTCTTGTCTGACCAGCGGTCGTCCATTTCTACTTGCCCGAACGTTTTATCGCAGGCCATCTTATCAGTTGAATGGGACCTGGGTCCTCATAGGATCAGCATCCACGTAGGATAATGGGTAGCGATGGAATTAAAAAGAACCATCGCATATCAAGCCGGTGTCCTCTTTTTCCGGCATCCGACTGGCGTGGAGCCACGTCCTCGCACGATCAATTCTCTCGTCGCGACTGTTTTCTATCCGGCGGAAATTCTTCCGGGCGGAAAGTATTAAAATACTTCGAACGGGCAACAACTTCCGCGGGCACCGGTGTAATCCGTTTTCCCCGGGGAAGGGTCCAAGTCGAAAATAAACCACTTTGGAAGCGGCACACTGCACCGTTTCCCTTCCTCGCCCCTCCTTTATAGTCTTCGGTAACGGTGGCAAGTTTTCCCTTCGACAGAGCAGTATCGGAGGCGGCGCGGTATTAAACCAAGAAAAACCACGGCTGCGAAAGTGTGCCATTATTCTTAACACCTCGCGACTCGCGCGCCCGAAGAGATATAACTTTCCCCAACCTAACCCCCTTTCGACCCGCCTCGCTTCCGGGAAATTCTGCCGGTAGTCGTCTCACGAAAATTCCTAGCCGAGTTCTGACGTCGAGCGAGCAGAGTTTCGGCCCAGGAAGACTCGGGCAACATTGTTCAACCGCGGAATTCATAAAACAAGCCGAACCAGACAGGAAAAGTGCCAGTCAAAGCAGTTGGTCAAAGAGGATGATCCATGGGCACGCGGATCATCCATCAGGAACCATCCGAGCTGCAATGAAAATTAAAACTCCTGCATCGCGTTCCCTACACTTTCCGAACTTGCCCTCGGGTGCACGGAACTTCGGAACTTCGAATTTTCTTACTGCGCTCGGTCCCTGTCAATTTCCATCTCATTGAACATTCTAATTTCTGGTCTTCAATTTTTACAATGTCTCGTCTTTTTCCTTTGCGAAAATGCCGCTCCGTTCAGAACTATTAAAGAAAAACACTTTGGGCGGAGCCTGTCCGCTGTAACCGCGCTGATTGGTCCGCGTTTTTCGTTAATAACTCGGTAACTATGCCACGGAGAACATTTTCGCAAAGGGAAAAGTTGCTTCGAATTACCTCGGGCATCGCCCTATCGAAGGAATCTCACAATTTTCTGAATTTCCGGGTTCTTGATGCAATAAAATTGATCGCAGATGTTCGGAACGGCCGTGCAATAATTTTCTACAGTTCGGTGTATCGCGTGCCATTTTCTCAAATATTATGCACCAACCCTCTCTCCGTTGTCAATAAAACCAGGCACGAAGAATTCACCCTCCCCAGGGTGCGAGAATAGACGAACCGGAAATTCGAGTTTGGCAGCGCCACTGACACTTCGATGGCAGTAAAAAGCGCTGGCAAGGTTAGAGGTATGAATTTCAAAGAGGAACGACGAAGTGTCTGATAAAACGCCTACACGCGCCTTTGCTCCCCCTCGATTTGATCTTATTCCCTCGTCTGCGAGCGGATCCACCATTTTGCAAACCCGAGGCCGCTTTTCCGCGTGAATTTTTGCTTGGCTAGTGGCATTCAGAGGACTGAAGGCGCGTCCACAAGGGACCCTTTGTTCCCGCTGACAATCGTAAGAAGCAGAAAAGTGTATAGTGCAAGGGGGTGGTAGACGTTTTTGCACTGTCTAAAACAAATTATTTTTAATATCTGTTCTGGTTAACAAAAAATTACGAAAAAATTCACGAACATTCTACACAACAGAACACACGTCTGTGAATTTTTTCCGAATTTTCGACCGCGGAATCGATTGTCTAAAAATGCCAGTGGTAGACGTTTGCACTGTCTAGAACAAATTATTTTTAGTATCTGTTCTGGTCAACAAAAAATTACGAAAAAATTCACGAACATTCTACACAACAGGACACTCGTCTGTGAATTTTTTTCCGAATTTTCGACCGCGGAATCGATTGTCTAAAAATGCCAGTGGTAGACGTTTGCACTGTCTAGAACAAATTATTTTTAATATCTGTTCTGGTCAACAAAAAATTACGAAAAAGTTCATGGACATTCTACACAACAGAACACTCGTCTGTGAATTTTTTTCCGAATTTTCGACCGCGGAATCAAATGTCTATAAATTGGAGAATCTTGGAATTGCTGGCTTTGTATTGAAGTTCTCAATGGACTGGCTCGATAAACCGGAAACGAACGATAGCAGCGGACAAACGGGCAGATAGGGAACAGAAGTGCAGGGAACAAAGTGAACGATAAACTGGTGTCCTAAGCGCGACGTTATGGACGAAATACCATCGAACTGAATAGCCGGCATGACGACGACCGTTCCGAAACGAAGATATCCGGGCAAGTACATCGTCATGCATACAGCCACCCACATAATTGCTTTTCGGAGCAGCGACGGGGAAACCGTTAAGGAAGGGGTTGCTGAGCTTCTTAGATATCGGCTTAGTTGCATGGCGAACGCAGTCGTTACTGATCTATTGCAGCTTCGATAGCAGAAGCCTCGGAAATAAAATGTTTCTCGCCTGGTAAATAAAATATCACCTTGAGGAGACAACATTTCATGCGAGCGCGCACTGGGCTGTACAAATGTATTTTTATCATGTTCGAAAGAATTAATTGATATTTCTAAGGGCAGGCACGATTTCCGACTTGAACACACAGTACAATAATTTTATTTCTGAATAATTAATCAGAGGAATTTGAATTTTCAATTTTTATTTTGCAAAATATCCGCAGGTGATTACATTCAAAATAAATAAAATTCATCTGACTGGACCCAGAGTTGGGCAAAAATTTTATTTAAATAAAAATTTGGAATAAAGTAGGTATAAAATCAACTTGGAAAAACCCACTTTATTCGAAATTTTTATTTGAACAAACTGTTTAATAAACTCTGACTGGATCGAATAAAAAATCCTGAAGGCCGCGTGAAAGTCACGGGCTTCGAAAACTGGAGTTTGAGGGAAAAATCTGTGGAGAAACTAGCACACGTGAAACCGGAACAGCTGTACATCTCTGTTCCGATGTGAGAGAGCACACTATGATAAATACACCCGTTAACCTTACGTATCGACTCGAAGAAGGTCACTGTGCGCCGCAGCAGTGGTGGCGGCGGTGGTAATGGTGGGGGCCGGGTTTCGCGGTTCCATCCGAGCGGAAACTGCCAACCATCGCAATATCGGCATTCGCAGCAGTTACGCGAAAAGCCGGTCAGCGAGATCGAGATTTATTCGCGAAATTGAGAATTCGGTTGAATGCGAATTCGGCCGTGCACGCGGTCAGGAGTGCATATTTCATCGACGCCCCCCGCATTTCCAAACGAACTCCGCCCATTTCTGCTCTATAAAACACTCGTTTTTTTCGGCCGGCCGACCACCAACACTACATTTGTTTCGTCGGGTGGTCCTGGATTGATCCCAGCTCGGGAGAGAGTGATTCCCGTCAATTATCACCATATTACCATAAATGTTCCTGTATAATCCAGAGGAAAATATTAAGTAAGAAATCATTTAAAATCTTGAGTTCGACTAATGTGACTGTCACAGTAAGTAAATTATCGAGCCTCCGTTATTCAAACTGTGGTCCCATATCTTTTTATTTGCAGGTAGTCCACGTGGAATTTGTTTAGGGTAAACTTTACCTTTCCGGACTCAAAATTTGTGCCTTTCTCCTATAAATTATGATGTATTCGATATGTAATCCAATATATTTGTAATAGAACATGTAGTAGAATTTGTAGCTGATGTTTCGATCCTGTAGCATCAATGGTTCAGGAGTTATGGTCGCTTAAAGTTGTGCAATCTGCAGTGTTTTTGTCAGGTAAGGACGCCACCATATTGGTTTGCAATGACGATCGCGAGAGCTGCCATCTAGCGGTTGTGCTCGGTAAGCGGCGCGTGATCGTCGCTACAAACCAGTATGGCGGCGCCCTTGCCTGTCAAAAACACTGTAAAATGCACAACTTTAAGCAACCATAACTCCTAAACCATTGATGTTATAGGATCGAAACTTCGATCTGCAGGTTCTCCGGGTACAAATCTACTGGATTACATGCCAAACACATCATAATTTATAGGAGAAAGGCACAAATTTTGAGTCGGGTAAAGTAAAGAGCAGCCTTTGTTTATTTTCAATCTGAATAAGCTTCAGTGCCGAACATGGACCTGAGGATCCCTCGTCGAGGGATTGTACAATATTTGATAATTCTCGGACGGTAGCCTGCACGTTTATGTAAAACATGATAGGATTTACTGCATTAATTCCCGAAATTTTGGAGGGTTGGACGTATATCAGTAAACAATATTATTAACATGTTCTACGTTGTCTACATTTGCTGCATTGGGAACGCGGTTCCTCGTAGAATTTCTGAGAGCGGGGAATTTGTGTGCGACGTATTTTGGTCCGCTGAACGCATTAGCACGTTATTGTAACGAGTCACGGACGCAATGATCTACAGACTGCGCGTCCGACTTAATGGACAACGCGAGCGAATTTCCGCCTCTTTCAGTTTCCTCTTAGTTTTTATTAATCGACGGGACGCGGCGCGTTTATCCGGCGGGAGAAAGAGAGGGAACGGATTCCCGATACTTAACGAATAGCCCGAATTACCGGGCTACAACGGTCTCACGTTTCCGCGAGAAACTTCTCGTGATTTATGCCATTGAATTATTCCGCCATGCATTAATCCACACCCGCACACCCCCGCGGAACTTTCTGACTAATTCCTTCTCGCGGGCAGCGAGTGTTTTTCTTTTTCCTGATTCCGTAAAAACTCCGTGATCGTAAACTACGTACTAACTGCGTACTAACTACTTTGTATTCTGTTACGTTCGATTGTCACCACTGGGATAAGCAGCGTTAATTAAAATGGACTAAACGGGCCTTGAGGGGGCGGCGCGGCTGTGCGAGAGTGTCTGAGCACACGCACACATCGCTAAATTCGCATATACGTATATGCAATTACAAGTTCGATTTTCCGCTGAACCCTAATTTTTTGAGATAAATTGAAAAATATCCTCAAAAATTGGTGCAAAAGCGGTGTCTGTCCGTCTTTAATCATTGTTTAAACATGTTTAAACAATCATAATGTATTAATATTGTATATCACTGTATTCGGGAAAGTCTACAGAATCTTTTGCTGTAAAGAACAATTCAATATCTTTCATAATAACATCACAATATTTGTTTAAAGTTGAAAAATATGTTTTTTTTTCAATGCCATGTTTTTCAAAAACTGTGCGTATAGGAGAACAATTAAGGACAGATTCGGAATCAGCGCAAAAAACTCTATAAGAACGACCCAACAGTATATAGAAAACAAATTTGGTGTTGGACAGTGTTATTCCTCTATAACGTAAAAATATGCATTTTGGGCACCGTAGCCTCATGTATCTGACTTTTAGGAATCATAATTGACCACTCCTGAGCTACTCATTGCAATGCTGAAGAGTAATTTTGTCATTTCGTAAATTTGCCGAGGTAAAACCCCTCGAATTCAAATAACAAAAAATATATTATATATAATGATATACATATATATAATATAATAATAATATATTACATATAATAACAAACAATATTAATAATATAAAATTAATCCTTAATAAATAACTCCCAGAAAATATAATAGTTATCAAAAATCTTATAAAAATAATATTTAAATATTCAGATATAAAAATTAAATAACCCCCTAAAATACTCAGTATTTATTCCTGATACTAACTCAGACTCCCCCTCAACTAAATCAAAAGGAGTTCGATTAAACTCAATTAATATACTCACTATAAATATTAAATAAATTGGATAAACTATAAATAAGAATTTAATATTTTCCTGAAATTTTAAAAATCTCAATAAAGAAAATCTTTCAACTAATAAAATTAAATTAAAAATAATTAAAAATAATCTTGCTTCATAAGAAATTGATCGAGCAATAGAACGCATAGCCTCTAATATAGAATAATTGGAATTATAGGCCCACCCACCTAATATAATAGGAAATACTTGTAATTGCATATATAATATATAATATATATATATAATATACAATTGTTTATGCGAATTTAGCGATGTGTGCGTGTGCCCACACACTCTCGCACGGCCGCGCCGGCCCCGTTAAATATTGTTCGGCGCTCCAGCAACTAAATCGTTGATAATCGAGAACGAAGGAATTTGTTTTCAGTTTTCTGCGACACTGTCCCTCGAAATACAATATTTGCGAGAGGACGGTATGTGTTAGATCATCTGTAATCTCAGCAGGGTTCGCGCAAAGGATCAGATTCGTCGTCATTGCTTCAGGTTTCCTGGAAACTTGAGGTCGAACACTGTGTGCTCACCTAGCTTATCCCGGTTCGGTCTATGTACAGGATTGGTGTACCTACAATGTATACCCTTTCGGCATATCGATTAGTGGGTTATTAAACAAACAATTTCGTCGTGTAAACACAAATAAAATCGTCGGACAAAATGTTTTCAGAAATCTTGTTAATTATTAAGGATTTGTAATCGATGCCGAGAGCGACGTCGATCTAATTAGATCGACGATGATTTCGAATGAGCTATCAGTGCATCGAGTAGCTTGAAACGTTCATGAGGGCTTGGTGGGAGGGGGAGGGTGGAGGGAGGGGGCTGTCGGGGGCAGCATTGATTGCGTTTCATCGAGATTGGCAAGTCGACGTAGCTGACAGACTGAAATTGACAAGTTCGCGCCCTAGCCTAACAGCTTTACCGCAATGGTTAAGTTTGTCGAGGGTGAATCAAGTTTAATTTGTCAAAGGCGGAGTTACGCCGCTCCCGAACTCGCTAAACAGTATACTGTCTGGTAGTCCGTCCGTAGTAATACATCATGCTGTTCTATCGGACCCTTTCTTCGCTGAATCCGTACCCGAAACCATCGCTGCAACCCTAATCAGTCCCATTTGCACGTTTTCCTGAGACGTCTTGATGTCGTAACGTACCGCGATCTGATTTCCTAGATCAAAGAACTTCCACTTAGATGGAACCGGAATAATCAGGACAGCACTGTACTGAATTTTTCAAGAAGGGCACTTCGAACAGACAAGGATTTGCATGAGGAAGGTAGCAAAGTCGAGAAAGTTCATTTGACAACAAAGCTACGGAGAGAAACGTAATGAGAAACGAGCAATGATCCCCGAAGTTTCAGCGCGTATTACGCCGCGGACATAAATAAAAATGAGAAAGTTGCTTGGCGATTCAGGAAACTGAGGGAGGAACGAGAAGTGTAGTATTACGAGCGAGGGTAAGTCGAACTCGTAATTAGCAGAGTTGAGGAAGTTGCGTGGCAGTCTAGAAGGAACGAGTGGATGGATCTGTTTTGGTTGCTTCAATTTCAGCGAGAATTGCGAACTTCGTCAATAATTATTAAACCATAAATGGTATTATAGTTGTCCCAAAAATGTCGTACGTCCTTGGTACGATTCCTGAGGCGATTCGAAGCAACTTTTCCCTTTGCGAAAATTTTCTCCGAGGCTCCGTTCAGGAGTTATTAACGAAAAACACGGACCAATTAGAGCGCACTGCACTACGCGGACTCTGCCCAGGCCAATGGCAACGCCGCGCTCAGCGGGACCCGCCCCCGAGGCGGAGTCTGTCCGTTTTTCGTTAATAACTTCTGAACAAAGCCTCGGAGAACATTTTCGCAAAGGAAAAAGCTGGTTCAAATCATCTGAAGAATCGTCTCTGTGAGAATAAAAAACTTTGAATCTACAGAGCAACTATACGTGAACATTTGTAACTGTATAAAGGTAGCTCTGGCCTCGAGGATGGACTACGAGCAGAGGGTGAGCGAAGAGATAAGAAGTCTCGAAACTCGTTATTATGGTCTCACATTGAGCCATATAATTGCGGTTCTGGCTCGTTACGGTTATCGCTACGGCGTAATCGGATTTTAAGCTAATTATACCCTATCGCGGTGCTTTATTGGCGTTCCTCTGCAATAACACCTCTTGCATTCGGCTCTTACAGTTTTCCCCATTCCACGTGTCCATTAGAACCCCTCATGCGATAACCTCGATTTTCCATAGAACACATTCTAACAGTTCCAAATAAAACGGAGCTGTTGCAAAATAAAATATCTGTCCTTTTCTAATAATTTTAATTATGTTCGATCTCCCTTCTATTAATTTGTCTACTGTTCTAGATGTTATCCAATCATTTCTGTTTTAAATGACATAATGGAATTCCGTTCGGTGAAATAATTTCGCGGCGGCAAAGTGAATAGTGGTGTGACAGTAAAATGTCCTGGGACTATAAAGAATGAGTTAAACTTCTCCGAGCAAGTTCCGAAATTTTTTCTGGCACGGTTTTCAACTGTATGTGGTCTCCCGCTGTCCTGGGACGTTCTTTTCGCGGCTCATCCTCAACTCCCTCGTCCCTCATTTTCAACTTTTTCAACCACTTAGGGCAGTGCGATCTCTCCTTACAGAATCACCTTGGAATGCCGTATAAATCCCTTTGCGCCTTTTCCGAGCGTGGACGTGAAGCAAGCACAAGCGAATAAATTTAAAATAAAAAATTTTAATTTAAAATCAAATGTTAATATATTTCTATACATTTTTCATATTTTATTAGTTAATATATAATATATTTTTACCTTGTATCACCGTTTCGGTAATTAAGTAACAGAGAATTGAATTACCCTGCTCGCGGGATCATTTCGCGTCAATCGAATCAACAGCGAAGAGCCAATAGGTTCGCGAACGCCCGCATAACCGATGTCATAACGTAATTAACTTATTAATCCATCAGACAATAACCCGTGGCTGATGAATCTGTATAATTGTAGGTCCGGCTGCATTTATATTGAGTCGCATTATCGAGCCTGGCTAGCTGGTTCGTATTTCCCTCGGGCATTGGCTCGTGATCGTCGATAACTCAAACTCGCAACTGAATTACTTCCATTGACGCGTCCGAAGATCGAGTTCAACGCTCAAGGCGTCCGCACATTATGACATCCGTGGAAGGCAGCTATTGTTCGGTAGGCCTGCGACGTAGAAATTGATCCTCATAGATGAAAATTTCAATAAATTTTTCTCTAATTTTCTCGCTAATTTTTCTTATAAACGAACGATCTCTGCGCTGTCTCTTTACTCGCGCGTGCAAGGAAACAATTAACAAACAAATTACAAATTAAAAGCGCGAGAAACATTTATTCGGTAAGTTGTTGCACGTGTACAGCTCGAATGTACATTCCGTGGAATTGATCAAACTTTTAATTGTGAACGCATGCACGCTTGGCTTTAACTTAGAATTGGTTGAAAGTTTGGAAAATTCGTGAATACGAAAATAAAATTCGCGGAACGGAACGTAGTCGAGTAAAATGCGTGCAACAAATTTTCCAAAACTGCAAGCGTGTTTGAGGGGCTTGCAAAAATATTGAAATGCGCGGGAAATGAACGACGGTTGAATGATGGCGAAACATAGAAAATGTAGTGAAATACGTCCTTTGTACAAAATGCATCATGATGGACATTGTAGCTGTTAAAAGTAGACTGATAATATTCGATTATTAATAGAAATGTAAGCGGAATTGGTGACACCATATTCTTATTTTTATCAGCAGAAGTTCAAGAATTCGTTGATGAAAAGTAAGTTAATTAGATTAAATACGTACCTTACTTTCTGTGTAAATGAAAATATAATCATGGAAAATAGATGTCTAATTTAAATTGAGGAGATTGAAATTGTGAAAGTTTAACGCGCGAATTTTCTCAAGGTTAAAAACCGTTCGTACCGTAATCTCCCTATTTTTCCCGTATTCTGCAAAGTTTAAGCTTTAATTTTAAAAAATTTCATCGCTCTATCACATTTCTATTCAAAGTTCTTTGATTTTGTCTCCGATTTGGACGAAAGGTCACACTGTGCGGCGGCGCACAGTGGGGAAAAGTGACCTAACTCGATTCAAAAAGAAATAACTTTCGATAGAAATGAGGTTGAGCGATGAATTTTTTTTAAATTAAAGCTGAAACTTTGCAGAATATG